>JAODAL010025219.1:0-59069 GCA_025379985.1 Phyllomedusa bahiana
AAAGCTACCCGGTTTTTTCTAATCTCAGACAAGCCTTTCCCTACAAGTTCTAATTTCTATAGAAAAGTATTTAAATAAACCTATTTATTTCTAACAGCATAAGCATGAGCATCTAAAACCTCTTCCAATATTTGTGGCAGCTTCTGATAACCTTTAATTGACCTGAAAACTATAAATCTCTTGGCTGCTCTTTATTTTGTTTCATTTTAATGAAATTCATTCTCTAATGCAGCAGCACAATTAAAAACTGTTGCCCTTCTGAGATCTGACACAAGAGTCAATTCAGTGGCAGAGTAAAAACACACAAGTGAATGAAAAGTCTCACTCCAAAGAGCTCCCCGCTCACAAATCAGAATTTCAATTGGGCCCACATAAAGAGCTGAATTTATAACAGCCAGCTTTCCTATAATTACCAGTGATAACACCAGGGACATAGAACGTCCTTTAGAATGCAGCTGTAGGCGGGCGGCTGTCTATCGAAAATGTAGTGCAGTTTAATCATTTGTAGTTCATAATGTGATTCAACAGAGCAAGCAGGAGTTTTAAAAGATTGACATGTGAGGTGTTGTAATTCCATCAGCCTGATACTTTATGATTATCCATTTAAGCTTTTTTAAGCCCCGGGTGTTATAACTAAAGTATATTTACTGGGTGCAGTGACAGTTTACGACAGTTTAAACCTTAGCTGTTGATATTTTACAGCACATGTTTGGTAATGTGTTATGATAAGCTAAGTGGCTCATGCATAAAGAATAGAGTGAATGATGATGTCCTGTTAGTTCAATTTTTATTTCGAAGCTATTAAAGCACATTTTTCCGGTCATTGAAATTAGGCATACGTGCCCTGCAACTGCTGAGATAGAAGGGGCCTTAGCTTCTCCTCTGCAATGCACATAATAGCTAAGAGAGTACTTCAGCTAAGCAAAATGGGGCAGATTTATCAATACTGTTTAACACTTAGACAGTGTAAACTGAGACTAGAAAGTCTTACAATGTGAATCATTACAGTGTTGATTCAAAATCAAGTCTAATCTAAGTTTACATCTATTAGTTGACTTACTTTACACAACACACACAGTATTAACTGCACACGGTATTAAACACTTGGGCTATGCCTCTACTGCATAGCGTTACGATTGTATTTTCAGCGTTTTTAGGATTTTAAAAGCACCGAAAATACGATCTTTGGTGTAGCCCCATAGACTACAATAGAAAAAACGACATGTAGTCTCTACAGCTCGTCTTTTCTCCAATTGTCTTTAGGCGGTCTATTATACAACATGTTGTATAATAGTCCGCCACTTTTAGTTTTTTCAGAGTCTTCCCATACAATACAATACAATTGTATAGGCAACCTCAAAAAAAAGAGAAGGGAACGCGTTTTTTTGCACAAAACGTAACAAAAACTGCGGTCCAGCATTGGGCAAAAAAATGGTCGATTTTGGACTTTTTTGTCCAATGCAGTGCAGCTCTAGCCTTAGCCCTCTTACCACAAAACCACACCCCTTTTGTTGGTCAAGGCACAGATGTCTACAAGCTGTCTAAGGCTGGGTCTACACAGCACAGGTTTACCGTCAGATTTTCTGCAGATTCAGCATTTTGATTCTGCTGAAAATCTGACAGTAATGCTGCATAGACAGCAATGAAAAATATGTGCCATAGTCTACATAACACAGAGTTTTACTGTCCGGTTTAAAATTCGGTGGAATATGCAACATGTTGTATATTCCCCAGGATTCTGCTGGATTGCCATCGGATTCCTGTACATTCATATGTATGGGGCCAAAAATCCACCACGGTTTTTGCACAAATCTGTGCCAAAAGAACTCATGCCTGCCACAGTCCAGCAATGTCAAAGTGCCATCAGATTTTGGACGGCAGTTTGACATTTGCTGTGTAGACCCAATCTAAGGGTGCTTTCACACACTTCAATTAAACTGCCCTTACTAACAGCAAGCTTCTTTCAGTTGTCTAAATTGTTCAGAAAGGTGTTTCAAGTAAGTAATCAATGACTGTGTTTGAAGTCTTGTGGATTACAAACACACTGATTGATTACTCACTTTCCAAACAGTTTAGATAAGTGAAAGAAGCTTGCTAGTAATAAAGGCAGTTTAATTGGAGCGCAGTTAAAACTGCATTAAAACTGCACTGTGCGAAATCACCCTTAAACACAAAATAAATGTGGTATAAAGCCTGTATGTCAGAATTCTGGAGCTATTACCTTAATAAATGTGCCCCTATGTTTACATGGAGCAATCTGCAACCATGTATAAATAAAACATGAAAGAGAGGGAACAAAACATTGGGGGACATGTATGAAAAATATCTATGTCTAAGGCTTTCTTTGTTGCCCATAGCAACCCCTTTAATTTTTTTAGAGCACTATGTGAAATGAAAGGGGAGCTCTAATTGGTTGCTATGGGCAACAAAGAAAGTCTTAGGGTATGTTCACACGGCGTAATTCGCCGGGTATTTTAGGAGTCGCTCACCCTATTGACATGTCACTTATCTCCCCGAGCATACAGTACGATCGTTTTGTACGCGTTGGAGGACGAGGCGTAATCCATAGCTCTCTATGAGAGCTATGGGTTACCTAATTGCGGCGTAGTAAGCACAAATATGGGGCAAACTGTGCACCGAAATTACGCTGTGTGAACATACCCTTAGACCTAGACGGTTTTCATACATGTGGCTCTTTGTATTAAGACACAGGGCAACATGTATAAATGCTGGCACTGACAGGCCAGTTCTTAATAGCTTTAAGCCAATGTAGAATGCACCAGAATGTATGAACCTGTTCTTCTGCAGTTCATACAAACAGGTGCAGTTTTTAATAACCAATACGACAAGTCTGGCTCAAGCACCAACTTTAACTTGGCTTGGCTGTTCTAACTGTTCTGTGCATAGGTTTGGCGTGAAAGAATCATAAATGTGTCTAATTCTATGAATGTGGTGCGACGCCCCGATAATGCTTGTTGCACCAAAGTTTGCAATGCGACTGTTCATACGTCCATAGAACAGGGCTACAACAGCTTTTTGATGCCAGACAGTCCCGTTCTAACATGTCGCCCATAGTCTCTAAACTGTTGCCTGGTGAGAAATGAGAAATAATAATCGCTCTAAGGCTAGGGCCACACAGCATTGGACAAAAAACTTGTCGAAAACCAAAACCTGAAAACTGCTTTGAATGTCAGTTTTTATTGTCCAAAGCAGCTGTGTTTCTGACAAGATTTTTGGGTGGTTTTCAGTTTTTTGGACTGTATTTGAGCAGTTTTTAACATATGCAAATTCATAATACCTGTTATTAACACTTGCAGTTTTTAGCAGAACATCCAAAAAAACCCTGCCAAAAAACGTCAGGCGCTTTACATGGACCTCAATAGTAAATTTTCTGCCCTGCGACAAGGAGTAGGGACATGGGCTCCGCGCCTTTGGTCCCTGACATTGGGGGCCTTCCTGCCGCTCTGACCCCGGTTGTCCCCTCGGGCGACCCATGCGCCCAGAAGTACAGCCCGCGTCGGGATACCACGATATGGGCCTCTAGCCCCGACTCTTCTACTTGGGGTCCAGCCCCCCCGCACCAGGGGGACTCCGAAAGCCCCTTTGACTCCCCCCCTCTCGGGGCCCCTGGGGGGAGCCTTCCTCTAGTTCCCAAAACCCGGGCTCCCTCCTAAAGGATGAAAGCACACCCCTTTGGGGGGCGCCCCCCGGGGGAAGCCCCATCCCTCCCTCCTTCCTACCAAAAAAACGGGAGCCCCCATCTCCTGGCAAGGGAGAGGGCGGCAATTTTGGGAAAGACGGGAAACGGGCCCCCCAGTAAAAATTAAAATGTTGCAGATCTCCAAGTCCGATTTCCCCCCAAACCAAAAAAGTTCAAGAGTCGACAACTACGCGGGTTTTCCTCTTTTGCAACCCTCCCCAAAGGGAAAACAACCCTCACTCACCCTCCACTCTTTTTCTCAATGGAGGGCCCTGGAAACCCGGAGTCCCCCCCCCAAAACAACGTTGGGCGGGGGGCCTCCCTGGTTGTCAACCCAAAGGCGACCCTAAACCTCTACCAAACCAAATTGTTTAACTACATCGGGGAAAGCGCCCTTGAGGGACCCCCTTAAATTTGAATTTTGACGGGGGCCACAAAGGCCCCTCGCCCCAGAGCGCGGGGTTCCCCCCGCCACGGGACGTTTAACTGTGGGTTTCCACCGCTTTGGGGTTAAAAGAAGAGCTGAGGCACAAAGCACGATTTAAGCAGCGGATAGAGTTGGGAGGACCTCCATCTGGCTTATTTCCTGACTTTTCGCGGCGCACCCTGCTTTATGAGAGTTTGCGCTCAAACCATCCTGTTTTGCCCCCCCAAGCAAAAAAAAACCCGAAAAGGTGGGGATTCCCCCCCTTTGCTTTCCAGGGTAAATCTTTCGGGGGGAAATGCTCACCTTTCGTTAAATTTGGGGACTTCCCCTCCTTTGTTTCTTCTCGGACCTGCCGGGAGGGGCGCTCCCATTTGGCCCCGCGGAAATACCAGGGATTCAATCGCTCCCTTTCCCTCAGCTACAGGAAATCAGGGGTGGTACTCACGGTCACCTGGGTTTGCCACAGAGACCCGGGGCGGTCGTCGGGGGCAGCGTGGATAGCCAACCATCAAGAGTAGGGCCCCACCGCTGGGACCCTTTCCCGGGTCATAGGGCCCCCGGGCTCTCTTGTGCTAGATCAACCCTTATTCAGGTCTAACCTCAAAAAGTTGTTTTTTTATCTCCTTTGTGTTGGTTTCTCCCCTACCCCCTTCTCTCTTCATACTCCTTACCCTGTGTTTTTTGTTTTTAATTCTTTATGGCCTTTTGCCTCTCTTCTGGGTTGGGGGCTCTTGTCATGGGTTCTGTCATTTTAAAACCCCGATTCCTTAAAATTTTTGGTCCCTGACCCCGGCTGGGGACCCCTTCCGGGTTCCCCCCACCCCGTGATAACCAAACTTGCCCGAGCCCTTAAATCACTATCTAAACAAAGCGGTTCCAGGACCTTTTTGGGGGAGCGGGCGGTGGGGGGCCCCTCCACCCAAATAACTTCCCACGTACCCCGGAGGGACACCCCTGGGGGATCTTTCGTGATGATGCAATCCCCTTCCCTTCTCCGCTCCATTACCTGTATTTTTTTTTGTTCTTTTCAGGGTGACCCCCCCGGTTTAGACTCGGCCTCGGGGTCCCCCCCGGTGGGTGCTGCAGTTAGATAACTGGTTGTTGTTATTTGGCCTCTTCTTGTTAGGCTGTTCCTGTTTTATTGCTGTTGCTTTCCATTTGTTTGATTTTGGCTCCGGGCTGGTCTTTGGGGGGATGCTGCCTTTATGAATACTGGGGGAGATTTGTCAATTCATCTTTGGGCCCTTAGGGGAAAAATCCCGTTCACGCCCAAATTTTAAGGGTTTTAAACCCCCCCGAAAAACAATCTCAGGTTTAATCATCTCCAAAGCAGAAGTCACACTTTGTTTTCCCTACAAGAGACCCCCCTCCCCCTCCTCGCATACCGTTTTACCGTAAATAGGTATTTCCCCGCCTGGTGCCAAAACATAGTTCTGTGCAAGTTGGGGAGAGCCATTTTCTTTCATAAATCATTTCCTTCAAGATACTAGACTCCTTGGACCCCGACCCAGAGTCCGTTTGTAAAAATTGCCCTACAAGGTCAGGTTTATACGCTAACAAACATATATACACCCAACACAGGGCAATTGTCGTTCCTGGCTAAAATGCTAGATGACCTGCTGAACTTTGCTCAGGCCAGATTGTGTTGGGGGGCGACTCGAATTTGGGGGCTTTAAAAACCCTCCCTTGGACCTCAAGGGGCCGGCATGGGTCCTTACCATACCCAAAATAAAAAAAAGCTGCTCCACGTAGCGTTTGGTCGACGGTGGCGGAAATGCCCCTAAAGATGTGATTATACGTTTTTCCCCCCCCCCATAACTAATACACACGCATTGATATTTTTTCCACAGCATTCCTTCCCCCTTTTGTGTGGTGCGGCCTCCATAGATAGATTCTTCATTCAGATCATCCCCCAATTCACTGTGTCTGGCCTTGCCCACCATAACGACAGGTCTTTTCGGGGACTGAAGAAACCTCCCGTTGGGGTTCTCTGTGCCTGGGGATTCAGCACACAAGGACACCTTTTCTCCCCCCACCTAACGAACCCAACTCCCCCTAATTCAATGGGAAACACTGAAGTGCATCTCAGAGGGTTCTATTAAAAACGGGTCCCCCTAAAAAGGGAGGGGCCCCGCCAAGCTTTAGACCCATCTGACGGTCTGGCTTCTTAGAAAAACCCCCCCAAAGGGACTGGGTCTGGAAGCAACTTGAGAGCCATCATCCAACCCGACATGACATCCTGCAGTCATGGAGCACAGACACAAAAGGTATAGACAACTTTTTCTCCAGTTCCTTCTAGCCCGGTGCAATAAGCGGGGGAAATTCTGGGCCCCGCACTAAAGGGGGGAGCGGGGGTTTATTTGTTCCTCTCATCAAAACCCCGTTTGGGGCAAGTTGCCCACTTAACGGGAAATATTCTGAAAGTCTTCCAGAGTACTATACCACTTAAACCCCCCCCCCCCCCGGAGGCCCAAGTAACTTCGCTTAGTTTTCCTGGCCAGAACTACCTTCCTCCCCCCCAGAGGTTCTCTCCCTCCCCCGGAGGAGCCATTCCCGAAGAGGGGAAGGCCACAGCTATAAGACCCTCCCCTCTGGCAAGAGCCCCGGGCCGGGTAGATACAGGGCCCTTTTTTTTAAGACCCCCAGTCTGAACTGACTCGCCTCTCCTCCGGGGGTTTTAATGCTGCTTTGAGGGGGCCCCCCCTTTACCCCATTTTTTGCGGGCCCCTATTGCATTCCCAAAGAAGGTAAGGACCCCTCACAATGCCAGAATTACCGCCCTATTTCCCTTATCAAATTTGGCGCAAACCTTCGCCCAAATTTTTGGCGATCAAAACAACCCGCTCCTCAAGAGATTGTTCACCCGATCAGGTGGGCTTTTTTTCCCTCCAGGGAGGCGAGAGACAATATCCTCAAAACTTTTTCTCGAACACCACTTCGCTCCCCAAAACACCAATGCCCGCTCCCTTTCCCTTTGACGCCCAGAAGGCCTTCGGCAGGGGTTTCGTTTTCCATTCTTATGCCGTTTTGGGGTCATTGGGCTTTGGTGCTAGGCAGAGTGAAGGCTCTATATACCCCCCCAAACGAATAGGGGTTTAAAGGGGGCCCCTTTTCTGCGCCCCTTTATTGGAAATGGCACCAGGCAGGGATGCCCTCCTCCCCCATTTTATATATATATTGGCTATGGAACACCTGCTAACAGGCGCGGGAAAACGACCCTAGAGTGCAGGGGATACAGGTACGAGGTCACTCCTTTAAGTGCTCGGCCTTTGACGACGATTTACTCCTGTACCTTGGGAACCCTCCCTCTTCTCTTCCCGCGGCCCTGGAGGTGCTGGAAGAATATAGTCATTACAGTAACCACAAAATAAATATGGCGAAGAGTTCCGCCATGGGCTTCCACATTCCACAGGCCGCTCTGTCCTCCTTGAGGGGCCCCCTTCCCCCTTTCTTTGAGGACTCTTCCTTCAGGTAAACCTAGGGGTTCATGTGCCCGCGAACCCAGATAGGATTTTTGATTTAAATTTCGCTCCTCTAATCTCCAAGTTCAAACAAGACCTTACGAAGTGGGAAAGAAAGGACTTCTCTTGGATAGGATGTATAAATATCCTGAAATAAACGTCTTGCCCAGGTTTTTTGAAATTGTTTCGGGCAATCCCCTCCTCCCCGAAGCCTTTTTTTAAAACCTTCGTAAATCGGTAACCCTTTTTTGTGGGGCGGGGGTGACCCAGAAGGCGGAGTCCAAGTGAAAAGACCCAAAATGCGGGGTCTGCATTGCCAACTTTCAAGCCTATTATAGGGCCGGTGGCAGTGCGAACTTTGGGTTTTGTTTCAAGGAAAGCCCCGGGAATTTTGGGTCCACTTGAGACCCTGGGATATGGGGGGGGGGGGGGGCCTTTACGCAGTTTACCTTGGTTGTGCCCTCATGCTGTCAAGAAACAGCTCTCTCAGGTTCCACTAAAATTGCCCAGACCTCGGTCCTGGTATTTGGGTCAATGCAGGGGGTAGGGGTTGGTTCAAGGTGGGGGGCCCTTGCCCCCCTTGTGGTAACTTCCTGACCAGCTTCCACGCCCACCCTTTTGGGGGGGGACCGGGGCTGTCACCCATTCTCGATAGGCCCTTTGCCACAGATGCCTGGGGATACGAAGCTTGCGAGCTGACAACCCCAATTTGGGGGTCTGTAGATTCACTACTCCAGCGTGACCTTACTCTTTTGGAACGTACATTTTGGTGCACAGACCTCCACCCCTTTGAGTTTGGTCCCTTTTAAAAGATTTTCGGAAAAAAAGGACCCTCTCGCGTTATATAACTTTTTGTTAAAACTACGGCCATGTGTTAATTCCCCTTTTCCAGCTCGTTGGGGGGAGATTGAAAAACCTCCGGTTGATGAGGGTCCAAGACATTTCAACTGACTCATAAGTTTGGAAATTTCCAGGGCCCACAACAAAACCCTATAAAATCTTTTACCGGGTTGTATGGGGTGCAGCGCTGTTTAACGTTTTTTCCCTCCTCATCCCCGGGAGTCTGCTGGGGGTGCAATGGGGGAGGGGCACATTCCCAATTTGGTGGGGGGTGGGTCCCTTCGCCTTTTTGGAGGGGGGGGAATTTTGTATCATTCACCAAAAAACTGGGGTTTTTTTCTTCAAAATGATCCTGCGCCCCGCTTTTGTTTGACCCCTCGCCCATCACCATCCCTTTAAAACCCCCCTCCCAACTTTCTTACTCCTTGCAGCCGATTTTTTTCCGAGACCTGGGTTTTCCCAGGCCCCCACTGTGCGGACTGGATTTGCGAAAACATGCCTTAGCATTTGGAGGATTTTAGGAAAGTTTCTCCAACACGCCATAGCATTATTTTGGGATTTGGGAGGACTGGATTATCTTTTGCGGGCAGTCAATTCGACCTGCTCCGGTAGATTTTCCCCCGTCTGACAGAGAGGGCTTGTTGAATTATTGGTGAAGGGGGGGACTGGGAGGAGTCGGACGTCTTCTCCTCGGTCCCCCTCCTGTGGTGGAGATTGGGTGCAGCTGATGGGCTAGACGTTTAGCCTGTTCTTTTAGGTTCTCCCTCTTCTTTTTAGTTCTCTTCCTATACTACAAGGTGCAGGTTCAGGGTCACACTATTGCGTTGTCAGCAGCACATGTGATCGTTATGACTTAGAGCATTGGTTAACTAGCCATCTAATCTTCACTTGAGGTCTATGACATGTTAATGTAGGCTGTAGTCATATATTTGTCTATAGTAACGTTTGCTTTTAAGTCTTGAAAAGCATGATATATGATAGACTTTTTCCATTACTGTTCCAACTCTGTCTAAAGTCAACGTTTTGCAATATATGACTCTTGTAATTTTGCAATATGTTCAATAAAAGTGGTTGAATTGGGGAAAAAAAAATAAATAAATAAATTTCTGTCCTGCTCTGTCATGTTTTGCAACATGTTACAAAATACGACCAGCAGCAAAAACGAGCAGAAAATCATTCTGTGGAGACTACGGAACATTTTTACTATTAAAGTCTATGTGATCTGTTTTCAGTCGTTTTTGCAGCAGTTTTAGAAAACAAAAAACGCTGAAAAAACGACTGAAAATGTGTGCAGTGTAGACACAGGCTAAGGGTGCTTTCACATAGTGTAGTTTTGTTGCGTATTGAGTGCGTATGCATATGTTTGGATTTTTTTTACGTTACTAAAACATAACACAAACCCTACATATTTGGTAGTACCATAATTATATCAACCTGCAGATCACAGATAACACATCATTTATACTGAAGAGGGAATGCCATAAAACCAGCCCCTCCCCCAAACATGGCGCAAGTACGTTTTTTTGCCCCACTTAAATAGTTTTTTTTTTTTTTTTAAAACACATTTTATTTGATTTTCTTATTTTGAAAACAAAACAAATGAAAACGACTCTGTCATGTTTACAGATCAGATCCAAATTTTTGCTTTGCAGGCCATTGCCTGGCCCCATAGTAGTATCATGTACAAAGCTAAACATTTTACAAATCAAGGAAAATCTACACAAAACATCAACCACATATAAAACGTATAGAAAAAAACAAATACGTGTGCGTCATCTCTTCTCTTAAAAGACCCGGGTGTTATGCTGAAAACCAAATTTCTGCGGATTTCCCCATAAACCCCTCTAGCTATCTATCTGGGTCAGCCTGGTAAGTGTCGGGGCTGCGCCAAATGTGATTGTGTGGTCAGGTCTCTCACACTGGAGCCTCCCCAAGGTGCCACTGATCCCTTCCTTACAGTAACCAACCCGTGTATTTGAAAGTTTGCATCAGGGCCTTCATTTCCCTTTTCTGAATAGTGGGATTCAATAAAAGTTCGTCATCGTTTGAAGAAACCCTTAGTGCGAGCCTCTTTGTCCCTTTTTCTGCCCTCGAGCCTATCAGCAACCAAATAGTTCCTCTAGCTGTTTCATGACCCCGGAGTGGTGGAAGAGTTGGCTTAATCCACTGCTGAAGTAGGCAGCGTTTCGCAGCCATCAGGGCTATATGTACTATTCCTGGATAGGGGCGCGCCCTCCTTCCCCCCTGGAGATTTCCCAGGTCACGTTCAGGGGGTCTGGGAGAGTAAATATAAAAAAGTCATAGTTTCTTTGCAGAGTAACCCCAAAGTGCACCTCGAAAATATTGGCCCAATGCTGTCCCCAATATTGCTGCAGGCACTGCATTCCCATAAGCCATGCCAGAGATCAGTTTTTTGAGTGCCACACTTGGGGCAGTGCTGGAGCCTAATCAGGGGAGCTCTGGGAGACAGGGAGATTAAAGGCGTAGATGGGCATTAAGTAAATTTTTTTAAGAAAGGTTCACGCCAGGTCTCACATATGACATGTTTGCGTACCGCGCCCAGGCCTTGAAGAATGGTTTCCGGGATTTTCGGTGTCACCTAGAAAGGCGTTGCCAGAACTTGAAAGCCTGGTCACTTGCCCGCCTCTGGCACCATCCTCTCATGGTATTGTACAGGCCAGAGAGGGTGCAAGTGTCCCTGTGCCCAAGTGACAAAAATGTCATAGTCGTTTAGGACAGTCTCCTTTGAGATATCTTTCAACCTGCTGCTACAAAAGTGGGAAAAAATTGGTACGCAGCAAGCATGGGGCGTGCCAGGTAGTGCAAATTTTTCGAGCATCTCTTTAGGCGTGAGCCACTGTTCAATGTTTCGTGCATTAGCTGTCCAACGGTCTTTAGACCCTAGCTTTCCAAAAGGCCCGAAACATAGAGTTGGATTGTCCCTGAGGAAACTCCGGGTGACCCCATAAGGGCATTTCCTTAGATATCGCAAAGGAGAGGGCCGGTTTTCCTTCCGGACTTCCTTCCAGCCCATAAGTGGGGTCACGGATCAGTGCTGAGGTTTTAATTTGGGGCCCCAGGTAGCTTGGGGTACATAGTGTGGAGAAAGGGCCTGGATGCCAGGGGCGCATGAGCTCTTTTTCTATGTCCCAGTTGGAGAAAGAGTTGCGTCCAAACAGCCAGTCTAGATTTGTTGGCCAGACGGGCCAGTTGTAGCCCTGACATCCGGAATTCAGGAACCCCCTTCCCAGTGGGTAGCATCAGTTTCTAAGTGCAATTCCCGGGGTTTTCTTTCCAGCCCAGATAAATTGGAAAACAGGAGTTTTGATCTGTTGACATCAATATGCCTGAATAGGAAGGGAAGGGTTTGTTAAATAGTTTTTCCAGTCTTCCAATACTTTCTACAGTACAGTCAATGACATTGTTGGAAAGTACATCTTGTCCTGCAAAAAACAAGCCCTCAAATGTCTATGTATATGTACGGTTTGTGTCCTGTTACTTGCTTGGTTATATAACACATATGATTATCCTATAAGGTACGAGGGGTGTTTATAAGGAAGATAGGTGACCTTTCTAATCTGTACCCTGGACGAAGCCGTTGTTTAGGCGAAACGAGCATCGGGTGTGAGCTGGTGGGCGTATATAGGTTGTTTCAAATGTTATTTTCAGTTTTGGTATTACTTTTTGGGCTAGACTTTCTGCTTTATTAGTCCCTTACTTTTGTATACGATCATTCACTTTGCTATTTCTTTTGGAGTCTATATAGGCAGCATCACTAGTCCTATATATTTATAACTTTTTACTTCTGATAGTACTTGCTGATATTTACTGATACACCCACCAGTTCTTTCCTTTTCTGTCATACATGGTTTTTATCTTTGTCTCATGTTATTTGTAGTTTTTATTTTGTTTGTCTGCCGCTGTCTGTCACTAACATTGTTCATATTTTTTATTGTTACCTTAATAAATGATTATTTTCTTATCTATCCAGGAATGTTTTCCTCCAGCACTATGTCACTTTTTGTTTTTGGGTTAATTGTTATATGGGTTTGATTTGAGGAACTCTATAGCTCGTAATTTGTTTGTATTCTTATGTAGATGAAAAGATGCTACAAATGAGTATTACATTTTTGTGCTGATATTCTTGCAGATTTTAAACACAATAATTCATTTCTGACTTGCAACACCTTTCCAAACAATTTAGGAAGCTGATAGGTGCTAGCTGTTAATAAAGGCAGTTTACCTGCAGTGCAGTACTGCAACAGAAAAATCTTACCCAAAATGCAACAAAAAGCACTGTGTGAAAGCACCGTAAGCCACTTTCTATCTGGAAGAGCTGCTTGAATTTTTTTTAGCTTCTTCACCCTCAGACAACTAGTTCAGCTACCTGGTCATACTGGAGGAGATTTATATTCATCAATGTACATTCTGAAATTCCATTCTATGCAGAAGTGACCCTTTAAGGTTACTCATGTACACTTGTCAACAATTTGGCAA
Organism: Phyllomedusa bahiana; assembly: GCA_025379985.1. Taxonomy (NCBI): domain Eukaryota; kingdom Metazoa; phylum Chordata; class Amphibia; order Anura; family Hylidae; genus Phyllomedusa; species Phyllomedusa bahiana. The sequence continues at coordinate 12,926 of JAODAL010025219.1, forward strand.
CAATTCAACACTGCAAAACATAAAGTGATCTTCACACCTAGCGCTTGACCTTTCTTCCTGAATCTGGAGATGTAGTTGAATTGTTAAGGAGAACCAGTCTTTCAACAAAAAACAAAGCAGATGCAATCAAGGTCAAAAACGTCTGTCTAAAAGCAACGGAAATGGTACGGAATCAATAATCAGTAATCAAATGCCTAGGCTCAGTTAAGGTATGGTGGCAGTCAGCAGAATAGAGGGTCAGATGGTATAGAATGAATGCATTAGAATTGCCCAGGTTATCTAGATTGAGGCTATCAAAGGAAATGTGCGAGTACTAGAGCATTTTATATAATAAAAGGTAAATAAGCAGTTGTGTGCTACATAAACACTGATGTAAATATGGTCTTTGCCTTAGGCTCTACCATGTATTTCACAAACTTGCATTGCAAGCAGCTTATAAACTAAACAACAGCTCTGTAATTAGAGAAGAGCTGAGAGGTGTCACACAAACCACAGCTGAAATACTAGAGCAGCTTCCTAAATGGTGGCTGCAACCCCTGGGATAAGTGGAATAACACTTATGTGAAAAGTCTCTCTGTAGGATACAAGATTATTCCAGCTACCCCAATCACACAGAGCATGCACTTCTAATAACTCCAACTGGATAGATGACAGCCGAACACAAACAATGTGAGCATGGAAATTCCTCTGTCTACTTTACATCGACTCCTCAATAAAGTCAAAGTCATATTAAGCACAAAAATCTGCTCTTTTAAAGCTACTATTAAACTACTCATGGGTCAACAAAGCAATATAAAATGGACCTGCTTACCGCCACCTAGGTATTAAGTAGTAGCTGGCACCTGTTAAATGCCTTTAAATGGGAGGCACGTCAATGGTCACACACAAAAGGTAAAGGGACATTCACATGGAGTATTTTCAGTGCAGACAGAAAACGCGCTGTATTTTTGTTGAAAATTAGGCACTGGCAAGGATGGAATTTCAATGTGAAAACAACACAGACTGTCTGAGGTGGATTTCTCTGCCTCTATACTTAAGTAGAATGTAAAAATACTCGAGTAAAATCAGAGGTGTCTAAACGAAGATGCTAATTTTACATGGCAGTCAATGGGATGTGTTGTACAGCCGTTTTGGATGCCTATTTAAAGGCGTATTGGGCATGCACTATGCTCCAAAATAATCGTCCAAAAATGCCAATGGTATGTGAACATACCATTAGTCAGCACTTTTGTTTTCATCACATAAAATCAATGTTTGTTTTTAAAGGGAGTTACTCACAAATCTAACCAGATGGTTATGAACGTAAAATGTGGTAGAGATGGCTTTTAGTGTTACCTGACTTGTGGCCCAGGCACCATGAACCTTGCCAATGTCATGAAACAGGCGCCTGGACCATTACCTTTGTAATCTTCTATAACATCTCACCAAAGCAGAATACAGTAAAAATGACTCACTGAAATTTTTCTTTCCGTGAGTTCAAAGGCAGCACACAATGGGTTAATATCCTCCACTCTCCAGCTATGACAGAAGTAAAAAACAAGCATTGGGTTAAATCAATTAACATTACCCCTCATTCTCTCACTCCATAAAAGCACCACTGAAACATGAAACCAGATGGGGATTGTGCAGTAGTGAAATATTTTAATAAATATAGGTTTTATTTGTGCTGCCTTTAGACTCACAGAAAGTAATTTTTGACTTTCCCTATCGTCCTCAGGCAGCACATAATGGAATATGCACAGCAGTACAAAGACACTTCAGGACCACTGACAGATCCCAAGATGAAACTGGAACCTTAACTGGAGGTCTCAAATTTCAAATCCCTCTAAAGAATCTTCTAATTAGAGAAAGCACTGTCTGAAAAAAAAATTAATAGCGGAAAATTTAAATTTAAGGGTGTTAAACTTGAAGCTTTTATCAAAGCCTTGTTAGAGAAATTGTAGAACTGAAGGCACAGAGGGAGCGGAAACAGAATTATGACTACCAGGAAGAGAAGACTCTCCATACCCTGGAATAAACCTTACACGTAGCAGGCCTCAGGGAGTTTAATAGTGTTTTGATGACCTTTTGCCATTAAATTTTGCTTCCAGAATCTTCCCTTTGATAGCTCTAACACGAGCGGAAACCAGCCACTTCATGACCAGAATGGAATTACTGCTATTGTGGTAGCCTTCTCATCCCTGATCTTCTTGTGGACTCTGGGTATCAGCGGAACTGGAGCAAAAACATAAATCAGATAGTCCTCCCAATTGAGAGACAGACCATCTAGATGAAAAGGGAGATCTTGCTTTGAGAAGGAACAAAACCTGTGGACTTTGGCATTTTCTCTGGAGGCCATGACCTGGAGATCTGGAACCCAACATTTAGCTGTGATCTGGTCAAATATTTCTTGATTCAGAATCCATTCTGATGGATCCATGACATTACCTCATCAATGTCTAACTCCTGGTGCATCCCTGTTTCTTCACATGGGACACTGTAGCGGAGTTGTCCAATTGAGTAAGTACCCTCCGACTGCGCAGCAGAGAGAAGCAGGGCCAGATGGACTGCGGAAAGTTTCCTGACATTGGAAGAAAGTGTTCTTTCCCTTCAGGATCACTTCTTCTGAACCCATAGTGAATGGGCATGTGCTTCCCAACCTCAGCTGGAGGCATCTATGGTTAGCGTTATTTTCTGAAGTACTGTATTTTCAGAGAACATCCCTTATAAAGATGGTAAGGATTCAACCATCAGTTGAGATCTTCCTTTGTTTGGGCAGATATACACATTAGTTTGTCCACCCCCATTGAACATTTGTTCTACTGGGATAAAATATCTTGTTGAAGATACCTGAAGTGACTCTTGGCCCAAGGAACTGCCTCTATGGTGGACGTTAGGAGACCCAGAATACTCATGGCTCTCCTCTCTCGAACTTTGGGTTTCGTAATCAACCATGCGACACTGTCTGATGTTGGAAATCCTCTCTTGTGACAGAATGACCTTTATGGGCAAGGACTTGCTCACAAATCCCAGAAATGCACACTCTTGCGTTGGATCAGCGTGTACTTCCAAAACACCCGGCGTACAGTACGCACCCCAATACGCCTTGTGAACATACCCTTAGTCGTCCTAGGGTACTTGACCACTAAGGGGTGTGTGTTCCAATATTGCAGCTACAGAGGCCATCATGAGGCCTCCAGATGCCATGACAAGTATTTGTCACCCAACTCACAACTGCTTAATCAGATTGAGATCTGAGGGATTTAGACCATGTCAACAGTTAAAATGTTTTATGTTCTTTAAAGCATTCTTGAAATTTTTTTGCAATATGGCAGCACATATTATCCTTCTGAAAGAGGTCTCTGCCATTACAAATACTTTTACCATAAAGAGGTATACTTAGTTTGCAACAATATTTAGGTAGGAACTACGTCAAAATAACATGAATGCCAGAACCCAATGTTTTCCAACATAATAGTGCCGAAAGCATAATACTGCCTCTCATCTTTCCACAATGCATCCTTAAGCTATTTCTCACCTGGGTTGTCCACACAATGTAACAGGTCCAATTTTTCCTTTGCTCATTGGTTCATTTCTGATGCTTATGTGCCCATTGTAAGTTATTTCAGCCATGGACAGGCGTTAGCATGGATTCTTGGACTTGGACCAGTCTCTGACTACAAAGCTTCATATACAGCAAGCTTTCTGCACTGTCTTTTCTAATAATTTTCTGTCAGAGCCAGTAATAATGTTTTTAGCAATTTGTGAAGTAGCTCTTCTGTTAGACTGGACCGGATGGGCTAGCATTTTCTCTTCATGTGCACTAATGAGCCTTGGGTGCCCATATTTCTGTTACCAGTTTACCATTTTACCTTTCTTGGACCAAATTTGATAACGAGTAACCACAGAATCTGCTTTTTTAGACATAGTTACATAGTTACATAGTTTGTAAGGCTGAAAAAAACAAGATGTCCATCCAGTTCAGCCTGTTGTGCTAAAGTGTTGTTATATTATTACGCTCCAGAAATGCATCCAAACCCTTTTTGAACTCTGTTATAGAATTCACCATGACTAGTTCCTCTGGCAGAGAGTTCCACAGTCTCACTACACTAACAGTAAAGAATCCCATTCTATGTTAATGTAGAAACCCTCGTTCCTCAAGACGCAGAGGATGCCCCCTTGTTCTAGATACAGTCCTGGGTATAAATAAATCTTGGGAGAGATCTCTATATTGACCTTTGTTGTATTTAAACATATTTATATGTCCCCCCAAAGCCGTCTTTTTTCAAAACTAAAAAACCCAATCTTGCTAATCTTTCGGGGTATTGTATACACCCTCCTTTTATTATTTTTTTGCCCACCTTTGTACCTTTTAAAGCTCTACAGTGTCTTTCCGGGTGCACGGGTCCCCAAAAACGACAAAATATTCCGTGGGGTCAAACCATGACTTGTATAATAGGAGAATAATTTCTCTCATCATGCATCTTTTGGCCCTTTTAAATACACCCTTGATCCTATTTGCTTGGAAGCTGCTGTCTGACCGGCTTAAATTAAGTTTACTGTCCACCGGGATTCCCAAGCCCTTTCCCCAAGTCACTTTTTACCCACTTTTTCCATTTAACATTATTTTTGTAATGGATATTTCCTCCCATGGCATAACCTTGCATTATCTGTGTTAAACCTCATCTGCCTTTCCTGCCCAACTTACCATTTACCCTCCAATTTATCCAGGCCCTTTGAAAAAACACATTCTCCTCTATTTGTGGATTACTTTACAGACTTGTACCGTCTGCAAAGACGATATCTATTGTGCAATCCTTTTGAAGATCATTAATAAAAAATTAAAGAGAATAGGGCCCAATACTGACCCTTTTTATCCCCTAGAAAACGGGGATCCAGTCTGAAAAAGCACCTTTTTAATTACCACCCTTTGTTTTCTACACTGAGCCTTCTTACCCCTTCACACTTTTTCCCCCCAGTCCAAGCATTTTCTTTTAAAATTTTTTATTTAAAATTTTTTAAAATTAATATATTATATCCAATCTTCACCCCGACCATCTAGAACAAAACCCCCTCAAAAGTGATAATTAGTTGACAAGGCCGATCCCTTATAAAACCCGCGGAACGGGGTCATACCTTTTTTTTCAGTGAGATACCCAGAATAGCATTATGAAAAACCTTTTTAAAAATTTTACCCACAACAAGGTTAAGCTTCCGGCCTATAGTTCCAGGGTCACTTTTTGACCCCTATTTAAATTTGGGACCAAATTTGCTAGCCAACCTTTGGGACAAAACCCCGTTATTAGATAATCCTAAAAATTAAGAAAACACTTAACCCCTTAGGACACGTGGGTATAGCCTCAGGGCCCGGGGGTTTTCTATTTAATCTTCTTTAAAACGGGGGCTGCACTTCTTTCCCGGTTAGACAAAAAACATTTTAATTTTGGGGTTTACCCCATCCCCTTTTTTCATCAACAAAAGGCATCCTCCCCCCGTAAATACAATGGAAAAAAAATTGTTAAATAGTTTTCTTTTTGCTCACGCCCTCATAGTCCTCCCCTCTGTACTTTTCAAAGGCCAAAATTTCTGTTTTTAAACTTTTTTCTATTTTATAGTTAAAAATATTTTTGGGGGTTTGTTTTACTTTCTATGGAATGTGTCTTTTTGTCTCCACTTTGCTGCCTTTTTCATTTTTTTTACCACTTTTTTTTTTCTCTATGCTTCTTTGCGCCTCTTCACTGCCCTCCTGCTTTAGTATTAAAACCTTTCTTTTTGTTTTTTAAATTTCCCCTTTTTCATCCCTGTTGATCCACATTGGGTTTTTCCTTTTTTTAATTATTTTATTAAACATAAAAAAAAAAAAGGTACACTCACCCCTATTTATTAGGTACACCTGTCCAACGCCGTTAACACTTAATTTTTTAATCACCAAACCCCATGGCGGCAACTTAGTTTCATTTAGGCATGTAACACGGTCAAGACAATCCCGCAGTCAAACCCGGGATCAGTAGGGGAAGAGAGGTATTTGATTCCTTTGAACGGCATGTTGTTGGTGCCCGAAGGGTGGTCTAGTATTTAGAAACGCTGACTCCTGGGGTTTTCACGCACAACCATCTCTAGGGTTTACAGAGAAAAGGCCGAAAAAGAAAAAAAATCCATAGCGGCATCCCGTGGGGGAAAGCCCTTTTTGATGCCCGAGGTCAAAGGAGAATGGGCAGACTGGTTCAGCTTAGAAAGGCAACATGACCAAATAGCCCCCTTACAACCAAAGGGAGGGAGAAAGCATCTCTGAACGCACAGAAAAGGGAACTTTGAGGCGAGGCTACAGCAGAGAAGACCACACCGGGGCCACCCTTTTTGCTAAGAAAGGAAACTAAGCTCCAATTTCCCAACTCTCGAAATTGGAATAAAGATTGGAAAAACTTGCCTGGTCTATGAGTCTCGATTTCGCTGCGACATTCGATGATAGGTCAGAATTTGGCGCAACAAAATGAAAGCATACCCACCTCCCTTTTGTATCAAGGGTTTGGGCTGGTGGTGGGGGTTTTCATGGTGGGGGGGGAAAAATTTTTTTGGCACTCTTTGGGGCCCCGGGTCCCAAATTGAGCATCGTGCAACACCTTTGGAACTATCCACGAAGAATTGAGGCAGTTCTGAGGCAAAAGGGGCCAACCCTTTAACACATGGGGGTAACCTAAAAAAGGGGCCGGTGAGTGTATTTACCTCTCACTTTGGGTGCCTAAAGTTTTTAAAAATATCCCATTTATTATCATTCTGCCATTTTTAAACACATTGTCCCAGTTAATACTGTTTAGGCCTCCCTAGCAGAAAAAAAATTACCTTCCAAAATTCATGTTTTTGTGGCTCTTTGAAAAAAAACCATTGAAGGATTAATTGAAATTTATTTTATTAAGGGCACATTTTTTTGGTGCCCCTCAAACCCGAACCTTTTTAAAATTCAGGTCTATTTGTGAATATGAAGTCGAGAAGGGCCTTTTTTCTAGTCGGTTCCTGCACCATTTTCAAAGAATTTTCATTATTTTTGACAAAAACCCCTTTTTCCCTTTATGGAAAACACAGATTTCAGATTCCCAAATTTTTTCTGGGTAGTTAAAGTCGCCCTAATACAACCCCAAAACTGATTAGCGCCTCATTTTTATTTTGCCCAGGGGTACATCTTCTATGGATTCGTTATATTTTTGGGGCCTAAGAAACCCTTTTTAGTAAATTTTGTTGTTATTTTTACCCCCATGATATTTACCCAAATGATTCCCCATTTTCTTTCCTGACCATACTTCCCGCATGTTGGCTTCAGACAGGAATTTTTCATAGAGACAGACAACTCCCCCCTTTCCGGGCCCCACGATCTCTTCTAAATAGACTGTAACCCTGTAAGTTAACTGCCCAGTCGTTGCTCTCGTCCAGCCATGTCTCAGTTATCCCCACTATGTCATATTTTTCTTCAAGCAATTAGTAATTCTAGTTCATTTATTTTGTTGGTCAGACTCCTGGCATTGGTCAGAATGCAATTTAGAGATTTTTTAGTTTTTATTCCTTTCTCCCTGATCTTTTTAACTATTGCTACACCTCCTCCCTCCACTCCACCCCCTGTTTTAATCCTAATTCCCAGCTCTCTATCTTCACTATCTTGCATGCTATATGTGTAGTTACCCTACCCCCAAGTCCCTAGTTTTAATATTCCTCCAACCTCTTGGCCATTCTGTCCCCCAATACAGCTGCACCCTCCCCATTTAGGTGCAGCCCGTCCCTAGCATAGAGTCTGTAGCCAAGACAGAAGTCAGCCCAGTTCTCCAAAAACCCAAATCCCTCTTTCCAATACCAATTTTTGAGCCACTTATTCACCTCTCTAATCTCCCGCTGCCTCTCTGGTGTGGCCCGTGGAACAGGTAATATTTCTGAAAATATTACCTTGGAGGTCTTTGCTTTGAGCTTTTGGCCTAAGTCCCTGAAATTATTTTTAAGGACACTCCACCTTCCTCTAACTTTGTCATTGGTGCCAACGTGCACCATGACAGCTGGATTCTCCCCAGCCCCACCTAGCAATCTGTCAACCTGATTCGCGATGTGTCGAACTTGGGCCCCAGGTAAACAACATACTGTTCGACGATCCCAGTCTTTGTGGCAGATTGCCCTGTCTGTTACTCTAATAATGGAGCCCCAACTAATAGCACCTGTCTAACCTGCTCTGCACTCCTATTCCCCATCTTACTTCAGCAGACAGGGGTAGTGTCTTGCTGCAGCCGCGCCATTTCTGAGCTGATATCCTCCTCATTAGACAATCTTGCAAATTTGTTGGGGGGGCCAGTCAGGACTCCCCCCTGACACTCACCCTCTACTCTTCTTTCTAACTGTTACCAAAAAATCCCTCAGCCCCGCACCCCATTGCCCCCTCCTTAGCAATACCCCTCGGGAGTGCCATGGGCAAAAAAACCCCTTTCCAAGTTGAAAGGATCTCATTTGCCATTTGCTCATTTAATCCAGATATGGGCTTCAAAATTGCTTTTTGCAACATCTGCACAGCTTTTGGACCCCGAACTTTTTTCCAAGGAGGCATACTTGCCCCAGGTTGTGCACTGGACTGCATTTCAAATTTGGAACCAGGGGGAATTACCAAAAAGATTTTACGAAAACAAATAAAAATCAGTACAATACTGTCCCCTCTAAACTCCCCCAAAAATAAAAACCCCCAATTTAAGTCCCACACTTAAAAAAAAGACACACTTATAAAGAAGAAGACACACTCGCAGACTCGTTCACTCACTCAAAATACTCAGCTTTAAACCTTTTTCCCAATGCTACATACTATTATCCATCAGAATTTTGCCCTCATTATAGTAACTGAAATATTTTTGCAGTTTTTATTGCTACAAACACATCAACCTAAAAAAAACTGTCTTTATATCTCATCCCTTAACAGTTGCCCTTAAAATGAGCTAATCAAGGTTATTCAGTTCACCTGACAGTGGTTTTGATATTATAGTTGATTAGGAGAAACAGTAGCATTATCTTTTTAAAAACAGAGGTCACAGGTATAATTTAAGGCGATTGTGGGTTATGTTCTTAATACCCTGCCCCGGCTACCTATACCATGCCCTGGCTACCTATACCCTGCCCTATATACTGCCCTGGCTACCTATACCCTGCCCTGGCTGCCTATACCCTGCCCTGGCTACCTATACACTGCCCTATACCCTGCCCTATACCCTGCCCTGGCTGCCTATATACTGCCCTGGCTGCCTATACCCTGCCCTATATACAGCCCTGGCTACCTATACCCAGCCCTGGCTGCCTATACCCTGCCCTGGTTGCCTATACCCTGCTCTGGCTTCCTATATCCTGCCGTGGCTACCTATACCCTGCCCTATACCCTGCCCTGGCTGTCTATATACTGCCCTGGCTGCCTATATACTACCCTGCCCTGGCTATATACTTCCCTGGCTGCCTATATACTGCCCTGGCTACCTATACCCTGCCCTGGCTACCTATACCCTGGCTGCCTATACCCTGCCCTGGCTAACTACACCCTGCCCTATATACTGCCCTGGCTACCTATACCCTGGCTGCCTATACCCTGCCCTATATACTGCCCTGGCTACCTATACCCTGCCCTGGCTACCTATACCCTGGCTGCCTATACCCTGCCCTGGCTACCTACACCCTGCCCTATAAAAATGCCCTGGCTAACTATACCCTGCCCTATATACTGCCCTGGCTGTCTATATACTTCCCTGGCTGCCTATATACTGCCCTGGCTGCCTATACCATGCCCTGGCTACCTATACCATGCCCTGGCTACCTATACCCTGCCCTGACTGCCTATATACTGCCCTGGCTTCCTATATACTGCCCTGGCTAGCTACCTATACCCTGCCCTGGCTGCCTATTTACTGCCCTGGCTACCTATATACTGCCCTGGCTACCTATACCCTACCCTGCCCTGGCTACCTATATACTGCCCTGGCTGTCTATATACTGCCCTGGCTTCCTATACCCTGCCCTGACTGCATATACACTGCCCTGGCTGCCTATAATAGCCCTGGCTACCTATACACTGCCCTGGCTGCCTATACACTGCCCTGGCTGCCTATATACTGCCCCTGCCTGCATGTAGACCGGCCCTGGCTGCCTATAAGTGGCCCTGGCTGCCTATAAGTGGTCCTGCCTGCCTGTATACTTTCCTTGTCTGCCTGTGTACTGTCCCTGTCTGCCTGTGTACTGTCCCTGTCTGCCTGTGTACTGTCCCTGCCTGCCTGTATACTGTCCCTGCCTGCCTGCATACTGTCCCTGCCTGCCTAATGGGGGTCTACCTATTTACATGCCACTTATCTGACATTTTTTAATTTCTAATTTTTAGGGTCTAACATACGCTGTTTGGGGAATTGATTGGAAAGTGCTGGAAAAGAAGGAAAGGGGTCTAAGATGTATTTGTGGTAAATTCTACAGGGATGAGTAGTGACCACCAGAAGAGGACACTGCATGCTGTACTGGACAGAGAAAGAAATGGAAGGGAACAACAAGGGAAGACATCATGGAGGTTTGTGCCAGAAGGAGAAGAAAAGGAGAAAAGACAAAATCCCATCAGCGATGAACGTCCCTGTGAGTTCCCTGCTGTCAGGGTCATTTTACTCAGTGTTGAAATCAGTGCTGCTTCATGGATGGGTGACCTGACTACGGTGATGTGATTGGTGGGGTTGTAAAGGTTATGCTGGTGCTTATGTAGTGTCAGTGTGGGCTTGTCCCTGATCGTAAAGCAAGCGCACACCTGACTCTGTGACGAGGGGTTTCTCTGCACCACTGTTTCTTTCTTGCTTGTATGTAGGGGGCTCACCCACGGAGCGGTTTTGGTGCATTGGTACAGCATTAACTACTCTTCCTTTCTGCACAAAAACTCACCAAAAACACATAAAAAATGCACCAAAAATGCTCTATGTGAAAGCAGCTTTATAGGGCAGTTTATTTTAGAAAGTGGCGAGGTGCAAGACCAGGAGAAATTTTGGAGGCGGACATTGTAAGTGGGCTGGTGGGGGCTTTGTGCCAGGGCTGATTTTTATTCCTAGTCTGGCCCTGGATGTGGGCCTCACCTCTAAGACCCAAACTATATCAGGAATGGGTCCCCAAATGTCTTGACTCAGAATGAAGAGCCGGTAGCTCTTGCGGATAACTCTACATTCTGTTCGATGAGAGTTCCAAATACAGCCAAACACACCACTTATCTCTTTATCATGCCTTTCAGCAGCCCCAGCATGGAGAACATTATAAAGCAGTACTGGGCAGGGTAAATTGTGTAATCAACCACTTACTAGATTTTTTAGCAGCTTCTCTGTTTGTCTCTTTCTGTTTCTGTTTCCTGGCAGCTCACTCCATCCCCTTACCTCTCCATAGACCTCTAAAGGTAACCGTAACCTGATCCCTCAGGCAACTGTAACCTCTCACGAGCAGGGCCCTCACATCTGTGCTCATTTGTAAGTACTTTTAATGTGTAATACTTATGTTTACCCTTGAATTTTAAGTCTGCGGAATATGGCGCTATAGAAATAAAGATATTATATTATATTATTATTATTATATTATATTATTATCTCTCTCTCAAGACAGATTATTAGCAGTTCTTCAGTGTGGGTGATGAGTTTACAAGAGAAGGGGGCAAGAAAAGAACCTTATAATTGATAAAAGAAGCATATATTATGCTTCTTAGATTTTTTTTTATTCTTCAAAGTTTGTTAAAAAGTTAATAGCTGCTTAACTTCCCTTTCATTTTTAAGTCACATTGCTAGGTGTTGTCATTTTAACATTAGAAAGTTAAACAATTTAATCAGTCTTCAAAAAAAAATCCAGTTGCAAGGGGGATTTAAAGGCGTTGTCCAATTATTTATTTTTAGAATTTTAAGCTAATATTGCAGTAGTAAAATAAGAAAAAATACCTATTCATCTTCCAGGTCACTGCTGTTCCAGCACTGCAGGTGTTTCTCGTTATTCTGTTCACATTGCAGAGCTGGGTATAAACAAAACAGGAGACTTCGTCTGCAGCTAGATTGCTGGAACAGCAGTGAGCGGCTAGGCAAGTATGTATTTCTTTTTTTTTTTTCAATTGCTGCAAAATTATTTTAAAATTAAAAAAAAAAAAAAAAAAAATAAATAATCTCATTAAAATGTAGTATTCACTGTATGCTTATTGGATTGCTTCTGAATGTTCTTTAACCCCTCCATGCATTTGGATATACCCATACATCCAAACAGCATGAAGGATGTATGGAGCTTGCTTGCATGCTGAGCCCGCTCCATATGTATTGAGTATCAGCTGTTAATTAGAGCCAGCAACCTTTACTATCAGCAGAAAACAGAGCCGGCTCTGATTCCTGCTGTTTAACATCTTAAATGAATAAGGAATGGTGCTGCACACTGTTCTTCTGTAGAATAAACCACCTACCACCCCGTGACATAATCGCTAGGTGACAATTGGTTGTCATGGCATCTGGAGGCCTCATGAATGCCTCTGTAGCTGCAACATTGGAACACTTATTACACAGTTTCATAGGCAGAGTGTAATAGGTAAAGAAAGAACAGCTTGTATACTGCAGAACAATAGTGCTGCCGTATATAGGACAAGTACACACACCCCATAGTTGTTAAATACCCTAGGAGGACTAAGGGTATGTTCATATGGTGTATTGGAGGCGTACTGTTTTGGAAGTACGCGCTGACCAGCGCTATCTTCTAAAGCACGGGGGAGGGAGAGTATTGTCAGCGAAACGTAAGCGCCGCAGACAATTGACATTTCACTTCTCTCCCCCGGCGTACAATACGATCGTACTGTACGCCAGGGGAGAGCTATCTATGAGGGCTATGAATTACCGTAATTGCGGCACGCATTTTGTGCGTGTTAAAGCGCAAATACACGGCGAAATGCGCGCCGCAATTATGCCATGTGAACCATACCCTAATTGTTAAAGTGAAATTAAAAATAAAGGTATAAAAAAAAAAAAATTAAAGTTCCTAAGGGTATGTTCACATGATAATACACAGAGCATATAGCAGCACGAACTGTGCGTGCCGCTATATGCCCGAAGCTTCAGATGGATGCACTGGCCAGCATGTACCTCTGAAGTCTCTCACTGACTTTCACTCTCCTCAGTGGGTAATCGCAGGGAAGAATTGATATGTCAGTTCTTTCCATGGATGTGTCCTGGGCACTGGGGTAAAGAGCAGGTAGTCATAGTTTTCCCCGATGGGAGCTGTTAAAAATTCCCCATTTTTTTTTTGGGCCCTTTTACTTTGGGGTTTTTTGAAGAAAAAATTTACTGGGCCGAAAAAAACAAATTATGTCTTTGTAAAAAATACCCAAAACCCCCCTTTTTGGCCTTTTTTATAAAAAAAAAAAATTAAGAAGGGGGGGACAGAAAATTGGGTATTCCCTACCAAAACTATTGAAATGTAGCATAATTTATCCATAGACGAAAAACAAACTCTCAATGCCCAAAAAATTGGTTCTTTGGTAATTTAATGTCCTCAAAAAATTGGAATAAAAAGTGATCAAAAAAATTTTCCCCATGAATCCCGGGGATTTGGTTTCCCAAATTTAAAAAAACTTTTTTTTTAAATCCCTCCCCCCTCAGGCCCAAAAAGGGAACTAAAAAAAGGGGGCTTTGAAAATCCCCACTTAGCAAAAAAATTTAAAAAAAAAAAAAAAAAAATAGAAAAAAGGGTTTTTTTTTTTTTTAAAAAAGTACTAAAAAAAAAAATAGTGGAAAACCCCTAAAAATTTTTCCATACCCATTAAAAATCATTTGGACCAACAGAATACAGATATCGCATCATTATACTGAAGAGTAAACTCCATAAAAACTAAACTTCCGTAAAAATGCAGGGGGGTTTTTTTTTTTACTTTTCCCCCCAAAACATTAAATTTTTTTTGGTTGTTTCCCAGTTAAAATTATATGGTATAAATCAATGGAAACCATTAAAAATTTCATTTTTGTCCTAAAAAAACCCCAGGATCTCATATGGCTATGTAAACAGAAAAAAGTTATAGCTCTTGGAAGGTGCAGAACAAAAAATAAAAACTAAAAATCCATAAATAGCAGCGACTTAAAGGTTTAATGGTCAGAATAGAATAACACTATTGTATCAGTTAACAAAATATATAAAAACATGTAACATGATGTCCCAGTTAAGTAAAATGGGAAAAAAAACCCCAGAAAATAAAAAACCCTTTTTTTGGGTTTCCCCTTTCCCTTTCCCCAATCCCTTTTCCTTTGGAAATTTAAACAAAAGTCAATGTGGAAAAAAAGGGGGGGTTACCCCTTATCTTTTAGGGGTCAGTGTTAGGGCCCTTTAAAAAAAGGTTTAGGCTCTCACTGAATTTAAATATTCTAAAAGGTAAAGGGGAAAAATAGTTGGAATCTTTAGTACCTTCTTGGGGATGTGGGCATTCCTAAGTCACATCTGACTGCAAGGTTTAAAGTGAGCCCAGATGCGATTTGAGGGAATGCTTTATAAATTTAGACGGCCCAAAAAGGGTTCCACTTCTTTTTTTAAAGGCAGAATGGGGCAAAACCCAATATTTCAGCATAAAAAATGAAAAAACCTATTTAATTCTTTTTTTTTTTTCAAAAAAGAAAATTTTTGAAAATTAAAAAAAAATGGGTATTTTTTTAAGGTTTTTAAGATCAAAAGTTTAAATTCGGTTCCCCCCTCCAAAAGATAAAAAGAAACAAACAAAAAAATAAAGAAAAGGAAAACAAAAAAGGTGAAAGCACAAAATGTATGTATGAATATTGGATGCCTCGCCATTCCATTCTTCACTTGAGTCAGCCCTTTAAGTGACAACCCTTTCCCTTTTTTTCCTATCTCGGGGTCTTGAAAAGGTTTTTTCCCAATTTTTAAAACCCACTTTTTCACTCATTTAAAAGTTTTCCCCAACCCCCTGTTTCCCTTTTAACAAGCATATAATTTGGGGGTTAAATTTCCAAAAGGGTACTGAAAATTTTTATCGGTAAGTAAATTTCTAGAAAATTTCTTTATATAAAAAGGATAAATTCTAGTTTGTTTAGATAAAAGGGTTTCCCAGAAAACCCTTATTTACCCAAAACCCCTCTAATAAATGACTTTGTCCTTCTTATACAGCAATTATCCAGGCGATAGTGTTCTGGTTTTTTTATCTCCCTAGAATTTAATTTTTTTTATGCCAACCTCGGGGAATTTCTCGGGACAATTTTTTAAAAATGTGTTAGCACCCAAACCAAAACAGAAAGGGGGTTACTCCCTTTTTAAAAAAAGTAAAAATCCCTTGTAATGAAACCCAAAATTTCCCCCGGAAAAAACCCCATTTTTTTTTTTTTTTTAGGGGCCATGTGGCTGGGGGGAAAAAGGGGGAAAATTTGGTAGTGAAAAAAAAAAATTAAATTTTGTTCATAGAGGTAAAATGCTAGAAAAACCCCGGGGACAAAAGAAAAAACACTTTAAAACCCCAAAAAAATTTTTAAACAAATGTATTGGGGTTTTAGGGGGGGATCTACCCAAAATTTTTTCGGTTTGACCATTTTTTGAATGTAGTACCTTGGTGTTTATAATTTACTGCTGTTTTCTCATATTTATATATTTTATATTAGTAATTTTATGGGGATTATTAAAGTGTTTTTTAAAGGGGATTTAAAGTAAAAGTGATTGTGGCTGTCCCCCCACATTTTTACTTCCAGGGGTTCGAATATTTTTCCCAGGGGACTCTGCTTCGCTATCTTTTGGGAAAATCTTTTTAGAAAATGAAAAGTAGGGGGATGGGGGGCGGAAATGCCAAAATACCTCATTCTCATGTACCCGTCAATAAAAGCTAGCCCGGAGGGGGCCCCGTGTAGGGTGTTTTACTTTGTGATAAACCCCTTTAAAAACCATATTTGAGGAAAAAAAATGAACATTTTTGGTAAAAAAGTTTATATTATTTAAAATCATCCCCCTGTTTTTTTTTTTTTTGGCATCAGTATTCATTTGGAGGGCAGGGTTTTAAATTTAGGGGGGAGGGGTGCAAAAACCCAAAATAAGAAAAGTTTGGTGACATTTTTTTTTTGATCTTCTTTTTTCTTTTGGGTAATGTAAAATTTTTTTAAATTTTAAAAAATTGGGACATTTTTTTTTTTTTCAAACTGAAGTCCTGCGGGTTTTTTTAATTTGGTAAAAATGAGCCTAAATTTTTTAGGGGTGAACACTTGTTGTTCTTTTAGAGGAACTATTCAGCCCGCCCTTTTTTTCTTCTCACAGGCAGGGGTTTCAGTAAAAGGTGGGCACCAGTTTTATTTAAACTTAAAAGACCCAAAAATTTTTTGGGAAAAACCCCATTCCAAAAAGATTTCTGGGATTTTATGAATATAAAAAATTGAGATTCAAAACTGGAAAAGCATCAAAAAGCTTTTGAAAATTTAAAAAACCCCTGTGGAAATTTTATACTTTACAAAAAATGGTAAAAAAAAAACTGAAAAAAAAAAAGTCTTATATTCAAGGTTCTTCAAATGGCTACCTTTTTGCTTTGTTACTGCTTTGCCCCCACTTTTTGGAAATTTTCTTGATTGAGCTTCAAGGGGGTTTTTTTACCTGAAAAGGTCTTCCAAAAAGTCTTGAAGGATTTTCCCGGGGTTTTCTTAAAAATTGTTGGGCCCTTTTTTGGCCCTTTAATCTGCCAGCCAGCTCACCCCCAAAAACCCCCCTCGGGTTGGGTTCAGGGGCTGGGTGGAATGTGGAGGCCAGGTCATCTTGCCCCTTAAACACTTCCCCTTTTCCCCCTCCTTGGGTGGTCAAAAAAACCCTTACCCCAGGCTGGAGGTTTTGGTTTTTGGGGTTTTTTGTCCTGTTGAAAAATAAATGGGTGGTCCCAAATAAACCCCAAACCGGGGTGGAATGGGGATTTTCCGCTGGCCCGAGGCCCGTGGTAACCTTGCCCGGTTCATATTTATTAAAATTTTTAAAAAATCCCCAACAAATTTTCCCCCAGCCAAAACAAACCCCCCCCACCTTCACACCTCCTTTCCCCATGCTTTTACGGTGGGAAACCAAAGGGATGTAGAGGTCCATTCGTTTTACCCTTTTCTTTCCCTCGCAAAAAGACACGGTGGGTTGGAACCAAAGATCTCAAAAATTTTTTGGAGGGCATCAGACCAAAAGCCAAAAGATTTTCCCCTGGTCTAATGGTCCAATTTTTCCCTTTTTGTTTTTAGGGCCCCAAAAAAGGGGCCCCTTTTTCCCTTTTTTGCCTTTTTTAGCGTGCTTTTCCTTTTTCCCCGGCTATTTTTTCCATGAAGGGCCCGCGCCACATAGTCTCCCTTTTTAACGTTGTTCCCTTTGAGGGTGGTGTCGGGTCCTTTATGTGAGCCGTTTTTTTTTTAGCGCTTGATGCTTTTTTTCCACTGGCCCCCTTGGGGGGGCACTTTTCCAAAAGTTTTTCCCCCAAATTTTTTGGGGCTGGGTGACCTTAAATTTTAAAGTAATGATTTGGGCACTCTTTTTCTTTGTTGCTGCTTTTTTCTTGCCCTAAATTAGGGAAAATTTTTCTTTAAAAAAAGGGGCCCCCCCCCCCCCTTCTGTAAAGGAAAAAAATTTTTTCAAGGCCCCCGTGTTAAAATTTTTTTCCAAAAAAATGGAAAAAAAAAAATTTTCCCCCCCGAAAAAACCCCCAAAAACCCCCAAAAAATTTCTTTTAAAAAAATTGGTTCCCCCCCCCCCCTCTCCCCCCCCCCCCCCTCTCTACTCCCCCCCCCCCCCCCCCCCAAACCCCCCAATTTTAAAAATTAAAGGCGAAAAATTCCCCCCCCCCCCCCCCCCCCCCAACCCTTTTAAAAAATTTTTTAAACCTGACAGGGCCCCACCCCGTGAAGTGAAAAAAAATTTCAGGTGGGGGCTACCTCATGAAAACTAAACAAAAGAATGCCAAGAGTGTGCAAAAGGGGGAAAATTTAATTTAAAAGCCCCAAAAGGGGGTACTTTGAAGAACCTAGAATATAAAAACCAAAATTTTCAGTTTTTTTCACACTTTTTTTTTAAGTATATAATTTTCCCCATGTGTTAAAAATTTTTGTTTTGATGCCTTCCCGTGTGAAACTTTTCAAATTTTTTTTTTATTTAAAAAAACAAAAAAAAATGTTGGAATGGAAGGGGTGTCCAAACTTTTTGGGCTGTACTGTTTATATTTAAAACCAAAATCCCCCCATGCACAAAAAGGAAGATGTCATAGCCCCACCCTCTCCCCTTCCCCAAACCCCAAAGGGGGGCTACTTTTCCCCGATAAGGGGCTAGAAAAAAATTACTTTCTTAGTTGCTTAAAAAAATCCCTCTAAAAAGCCTGTTTTTAAAAATTTAAAAATGGGGGCCTCATAAAACCCTATCATAAATATTTTTTTAAAATGAAAAAAAGTTAAAAAAGAAAAATTAAAAGTGCATCAAAAATTTTTGGGGTTTTAAATTAAAAGGGAAAAAAAACTATTGGTGATTCTCTTTAATGCAGATACGGGGGAGTGGGAAAGCCTTTGAGGCCCGAGGAAAAAAGGGCCGTAAGGGGGTCAGGGAAGGGCAGCAAACTATGTGTTACAAAAAGGGAAAAAAGTGGGGCAAAAAATTTCCCCCTTCTTAAATCTTTTCTTTGCTGTTTGCAGTTGCTTTGGCTGGTTTTGCCAAAAAAAGGGGGAAAATAAAGTTAGTTGCCAACAAGAAAAAATATTGAGGATCCTCCCCTTTCAGGGGCAAGTCAATTTAGTTTATGGGTAAAGGAAATTTGGCAGATTTCCTTTTTATTAATGTTTATGGGAGGGTTTTCCTTTGTTTTGGGAAAAAAGTAAGTTTTTAAAAAAATGTTTTCTACAGTTAGGCCCCCTTTTTTTGTTAAAATGTTCATTACATTTTCTGAGGGTTTGCAAATGCCCAGATTAGCTGGTTTTGGATAAAGATGCCCCCCGGGGTTCTGTGTGAAACCCAAAAGGGGTTTTTTTTTTTTCAGGCAAGGGTTTCAAATCCTCAGACCTCTAGGATCATGTTGTTGTAATTTTAGCTGTACTTGTTGCTTTCAAATAGGAAATGCTGCTGCTCCGCTGCAGAGAAGGGAGGCTAAATATGTAGTGTACAAGAGTGTACACTATTAAAAAGTTAACGTTCTTGTCAGTAAAACTGTGTAACCAGGTATATACTTTGATAAGTTCATGCATTGCTTATGATGACTTACCACTATTGCATTGGCTTTAATGTAATTTATATTGTGTGCATATAAAAAATGCAAAGTCAATGTGCTATGCATGTGCAAAGGTTAATGTACAGCCTAAGCAGGAGTGGTAGTATTCATGGAAACGGAGTGAAGTAATAGGTTATATATAGGTGCCTAGATGGGAGAGACTAGTCAGAGGGAGACAGAGTCAGCTACTAGCCACAGTTGGTAGTTAGTCTATGTTAATGTGCACTGGCTACAGTCTGGGAACAATTATATAAACTTCTCGCCCCAAGGCCAGAAGGGAGAAATCAGAGTTGAGAAGTCTCTGAAAGGAGAGAATGAAATTAGAAGACCTGCTAGCAAATGGACTTGATGTTTGTGGGCAGGCTTGGACTGGCCCATAGGGGAATAGGAGAAACCCCCGGCGGGCCCCTGAGCATAGTAGACCTGGAGTTGTTTTTTAATTGCATTTATAGCCTCAGAAGAGGCAAAAAAGCAGAGAGAGTCAAAAAGGAAGAGGCAGAATACAGGAGGCATGTACAGTCATTTACAGTAGTTGTAGGGTGGGCCCTCAAAATGAACTTCACCAGTGGGCCTAGAAACAGCTTAACTGGTGGGCCCCTAGAATCAACTCCACCTTTGGAACCTAGAAACCCCAGCTCAACCCTGTTCGTGGAGATAAGTAAGTGAGGAAAGGTCTCCCACTTTGTTCTTGCTAGAAGCTTCTGGCCTAGCTCAACACTAGTTCATGTACAACTTGCAAGTTGCTTTGTAGAAGTGGCCTCACACCCTACAGTTGGGAATTCCTGGCAAAAGTCCAAAAGGCTTCGCGAAATGATCACCACTACTGCTAAAGGCTTCCTGTGTAAGGGACTGGGTTAAGCCTCATTTATGAAAACTGTCTAACAGTAAGACTGTCCTTGTTGCCCATAGCAACTAATCAGAGCTCAACATTCATTTTTTCAAAGCAGTAAAAGAAATGAAAGCTGAGCTTTTATGGATTGCAAGGACAGTTTTACTGTTAGACAGTTTTCATAAATGAGGTCTACTGTTTGCACCAAGGACATCTCAACCACCACCAATGCAGGGAGCCTTTCTCTAGTTAGTATATCCCAGGGGATTTGTGAATAACACCACCTCCCTACAAGCAGACTCCCTCTTCACTGTAGTGATCCCGGATAGCAAAGGAGGATTGAAGCAGCACTTAGGCCACTTTGACATAACCAACTACAACTCCCATCCTCTCCTCTGCCACCTCTGGGTTACACATGCGGCCCAGAAAAAGGACAAATTAAAAAAAAGGAAAACATTGCACTGAGATAAATGAAGACTCAGACAATCCATTATTGTTTTGTTTACTGGACAAACCCTTAAATACACCAACTGAAACCATAAAATAGAGACCAAGTTAGGAATCCTGTCTCTCCCTAGATCTGTATCTAGGCTGCTAGTTTAACAACCAGTTTAGGAGAACCAGCTGCATTTCACCCATGCTAATGCTCCAGCATTTTGGGAGATTATTATCTAGACTAGGTTTGAAATCCTTGAAATCTGTGAGCAAAACAGCTATCACATTATGCCGTGTCACCCACCGCTGGCAATACACTATACATACACATGTAAACTGCTAAAAAAAATGCCACCAAAGCCAAGGGAGGCAGAATACCTAGATGCTAATCCAGACTAAGCTCCTTTATTCTGTTCACTTTAAAGCCAGAAGCAGTTGTATTTCCAATCAAAGTTAGGACATGTACATTTATAAGAGTATGACAACAACTAGTTATAACATAAAGTTGGTAATGTGTATAAAGTCTGTTTGTAGCTTTTGCCTGTCATTTCGTCTGTCTACACAAAAAGAGCACAGTCCCAATAAAGGGCACTTTCTCTCTTTGGCTGGTAGCAACAGCAACACAACAGTAGAATTGCAACAGTGTTTTAGACAGTTCAATTTTAACTCAATGCAGTCCACCATTGCTGGGCATCAGTTGTAACGTCACTGTATGCAAGAGTAGGATCTTCTTCTGTACCAACTTCCACCAACAGGGAAACCCTCCACTTCAGCGTCCTCCCAGTCCACCCTCTTGCAAGACTGGTTCTTTATCAGGCCACTTTAGTGGCCACAGTGCATTTCCTATCTAGTATACGCTATTTGTGCATGTTCAGGACTGGAAGGACTCACACAGTCCACATAGGCATCAATTTGGTTTTCCAAGAGGTTAAAAATATCATACAGCTGCAGAGTATCACTGACACTGATTTTTTTTTACAGGATTGAAATATCATGCAATCCACTCAGTCTCTCAGACACAGCCTCTCGCTGAACTGAAGGTTTTGCACAGCCCAGCAATATACACGCAATTTTCCTTAGCCAATTCATTAGTTGCTCCTCGGTCACAATATTGGGATCTTGCTAACCAAGGCATTCCTTTTAGGCACCTCATGCTGTTCCACTGCACACTCCAGTACTGGTGCCAAAAACTGCACTTAAAAGGCCAATTCTACCAGCAGTGCAGTACAGCATTTCAATACTACAACACTCATACCTAAGTCATTGTAAAGGCTTGTCCACACGGAGTTTACATTCCGTGTTACAAGCGCTTTTAGAATCAATTAGCAGTGAGATTATCACTGCTGTCTATGACGAAAACAGAGCGGCGATCACATGAGGGATTGCCGCTGCGTATTTCAAAGGCGCAGCTCGGCTCCGTCTTGAAAAGAATTGACATGCAGGCTTTTCAAGACGGAGAGGAGCTATTGAAACACGCAGCGCCAATCCCTCATGTGAACGCCGTTTCGTGTTCGGCATAGATAGCAGTGAGAATCTCACTGCTAATTGTTAGATCCGTCTTGGGGGGGCCCCAAACCCAAAAAATGGGGGGCCCCAAAACGGAAACCTTAAAAAACGCGTGGGGGGGGGAAACGGGTTTTTAAAAAATCCCGGTTTTGAATTTAAAAAGCTCTAAGGTTGTTTTGGGCCTTTGCTAAAAACCCGGGGCCCATTTTTCTGCTAAAAAAAAGCCTACGGGAAAAGGGTTTTTAAGGGATTCCCTGGGTTTTTTTTTTAAAAAGTTTAAATTATATATATTCACATACTATATATACAATTTTTTTATATTTTATATATATTTTATATATTAAAACTTATTATTTTATAAATTTAAAAACCTATATATTTAATGTGTATTGGGATATATTTGAGGGTGGGCGGAATTGATTTTTAAAAAGAAAATGGAAAATTTGTTTTTTAATTTCAGGAAAAAACTTCGGTTCGGGGACCCAAGTCGAACTTTGGGGTACTTTTGGGGCCGGGAAAAAAGTTTTTGTTTTGATTGATTAAAAAAAGGCTGCGAGCACATGGCGGGTTTCCCTGGGGGGAAAAACACCCCTGGGAGGGGAAAAAGGGAAAAGCCTGCCCTGGGGGGGGAAAAATGTGCAGGGGATGAAAAACCAAAAACGAGGAAAGGCGGGATTTTTTGGGACGGGCAACCCCACTATTTAAGGGGAACCCCCCCAGCGCGGGGCCCCTGGGAAACTTCACACTCCCCCTCACTGTAAATGATAGGGAAAAAGGGGTGCGGGGGGTGATTTGCGCTTTTTTGAAAAAAAATGAATTTTTTATAAAAAGCGAATTTTTTTCCCGTTGGGGTGTCTCGCTTGTCTCGAGACTGTTTCTGAATGTTTATTTTGATTTTTTGGGGGGTTTTGGATCTGAAAAAACCCGTGTGCGGGTTTTCCCCTTTCAAAACTGAAAAACATTTTAATTAAACCAAGGGGGGGATCTAAAGCCAAAATTTTTTGTTTTTATTCATTTAAAAAAAAACAGAAGGGTTTTTACAAATTTCAAATACCCTTAAAAATTTTTGGCCCGCTGAATTCTATTGGGGTCCAAAAAAAAAAAAAAAAAAAAAAAAAAAAATTTTCATTTTAGGGGTTAAAAATTAAAAGGGTTTTTTTGGGTGGTTGCTGCAAAAAAAAAAAAACCGTCTTTTTTAAAAGCCAAAAAATATATATATTTTTTTTGGGGAGCCAAAATTTTTCAAAAACAAAGGGGTAAAATTTCAAAAAGGGATCTCTTGGTTTTGTGGGTTTTTAAAAAACGCCAAATTTTTAAAAACGTTTAGTTTTTTGCCCGGGGCCCCCAATTTTTTGGCGCTAAATTTTTTTAAACCCGGGGTTTTAAAAATTTTTGCCCTTGTTTTTGCCCGGTGTTTTGGGGGGGAAAAAAAAAAAAAAACCCTTCTTTTTTTAAACGAAAAAAAAAATTTATTTTTTTTTTTGGTTAAAACCTAATTCACCAAAAACAAAAAAGGGTTAAATTTCAAAAATGTATCCTTTTTGTTGTTTTTGGGGGCGTTTTGAAAAAAACACGCAAATTTTAAAAAACCCTAAAAAAAAAATACTAGTTTTTGGGGGCTTAATTTTTTTGGCGCAATTTACCCTCCCGGGGGTTAATTAAAACGTTTGTTTTGCTGGTTTTGCGACAAAAAAAAAAACCCCTCTTTTTCAAAAGCCCAAAAAATAAATTAAAATTTTTTTTTTGGTTTGCCAAAATTTACCAAAACAAAGGGCTTTAAATTTCCAACTGGGATTTTTCTTGTTGTTTTGGGTTGGAAAAAACGCAAAATTTTTAAACACGCTACAAAGCTACTTTGTTTGTGCGGCTCAAAACCCTTTGGGGCAATTTTCTATAGGGGTTTAAAATTTAAACGTTGTTTTCCTGGTGTTTCTTTCACAAAAAATTAAAAAACCCTTTTTTTTCAACACCCCAAAATTTTATAAATTTTTTTTTTTGGGAAACCTAAATTTTACAAACAAAGGGGCTAATTACAACTGTAAAACTCTTTTTGTGGGGGGGGTAGAAAAAAAAACCCCCGGGAAAATTTTAAAAAAAAAACGTTTTAGTTTTTGCGGGGTCAAATTTTTTTGGGGGGGCAATTTTAAAAATTAAGGGGTTAAATTAAAAACGTTTGGGTTTTTTTGGTGTGCTGGAAAAAAAAAAAATTTAAAAAGTCTTTTTTTAAAGCCAAAATTTTATATATTTTTTTGGTAAGCCTTTAAATTCAAAAGCAAAGGCTAAATTAAAAAAACTGTAAACCTTGTTGGGGTGGCGTTTTAAAAACACGGCCAAAATTTTTAAAACGTTTTTGTTTGGGCGGTCAAAATTTTTTTGGGGGCAAATTTTAAACCAGGGGGGTTTAATTTAAAACGTTGGTTTTTTCTTTGGGGGCTGAAAAAAAAAAAATAAAAAGTCTTTTTTTAAAAGCCCAAAAAAATATATAATTTTTTTTTGGTTAGCCTAAAATTCCCAAACAAAAAGGTAATTTTTAAAAAACCCGTATCTCTTGTTGGTGGGGTAAAAAAAAACACGGGAATTGTTAAACCCCCGTACAAAAACACTAGTTTTTTTGGGGGCTCAATTTTTTTGGGGCAAATTTACACCCAGGGGGGTTAATTAAAAGGTTTTGTTTTTTTGGTGTGGGTGACCAAAAAAAAAAAAAACCCTCCCTTTTTTCAAAAAGCCAAAAAAATATATATTTTTTTTTGGTTTGATAATTTACAAGCAAAAAAGGGTAATTACAAAAATGTTCTTTGTTGTGTGGCGGGAAGGGAAAAAACATGCCCAAATTTTAAAAACGCTACCCCAGTTTGTGCGGCTCAAATTTTTTGGCGGGAAAATTTAAACCCGGGGGTTAAATTTAAAACGTTTTTTTTTGCTGGTGGGGCTGACAAAAAAATAAAAAACCCTTTTTTTTTAAAAACCCAAAATTTTTTTTTATTTTTTTTTTGTTTGGCCAAATTTTCCAAAAAAAAGGGCTAAATTCAAAAAAAAAGTATTTTCTTGTTGTGGGGGCGTTGGGAAAAAAAAACGCCAAAAAATTTTAAAAACGGGCTTAAAAATGTTTGTTTCGGCTCAAAATTTTTTTGGCCAATTTTTCAATTTCCCGGGGTTAATTAAGGGGTTTTTTTTGTGGTTGGGGCTGGGCCAAAAAAAAAAAAAAACCGGGCTTTTTTCAAAGCCAAAATATATATTTTTTTTTTTTTTGGGTTAAAACCTAAAATTACAAAAAAAGGCTAATTACAACTGTTTCTCTTGGGTTTTTGTGGCGTTTGAAAACACGCCAAAATTTTAAAAACGCTACAAAAAATACTGGGTTTGGGCGGGCAAAAATTTTTTGGGGCAAAAATTTAATTTCCCGGGGGGTTTAAATTAAAACGTTTGTTTTTGCTGGTGTGCTGACAAAAAAAAAAACCGTCTTTTTTTTAAAAGCCCAAAAATTAAATTTAATTTTTTTTTTGGGAGCCTAAAATTACCCAAAAAAAAAGGGTAATTAAAACTGTTCTCTTTTGGTTGGGTTTGGGGAAAAAAAACAAAGCAATTGTAAAAAAACCGCTTTCTGGTTTTTTGGGTCAATTCTTTGGCGCAATTTACATCCCGGGGTTAATTAAGGGTTGTTTTTTGGGGTGGTGTGGGTTTTACAAAAAAATTTTAAAAAAACCCTCTTTTTTTTAAAGAAAAAAATTTATATATTTTTTTTTTGGGTTTGGGGCCAATTATTTAAAAGCCAAAGGGGGTAAAAATTTCCAAATGTATTCTTGTTGGGGGTCGCGTAGAAAAAACACGCAATTGGTTTAAACGTACTAGTTTTTTGGAGGGGTCAATTCTTTTGGGGCCCCTTTAAAATCCCGGGGTTAATTAAGCGGGTTTTTTTGCTGGTGTTTCTTTACAAAAAAAAAAAACCGTTCCCTTTTTTAAAAGGGCCCCAAAAATATATATTTTTTTTTGGTAGCCTTTTTTCACAAAAAAAAAGGCTTTAATTTAAAAAAATGTTTTTCTTGTTGGGTGGCGTAAAAAAAAACATGCAATTTTTTAAAAAACCCCTACTAGTTTGTGGGGGCTCAAAATTTTTTTGGGCCCCCCCCCCCCCCCCCCCAATTTAACCCCCCTCCCCCCCCCCCCCAGGGGTTTTTAAAAAAAAAAAAGCCGGCCCCTTTTGTGGTGTGGCTGACCAAAAATTTAAACCGGTTTTTTTCAACGCCAAAAAATATTTATATTTTTTTGGGGTTTAAAAAACCCCCCCCCTAAAAAAATAAACCCCCCCCCCCCCAAAAACAAAAAGGGCCCCCCCAATTACAAAATGTTTTTCTTGTTGTGTTTGGGGTAGGGAAAAAAAAAGCAAAAAGAAACCGCTACAAAAAAATAAAATAGTTTGTGCGGCCTCAAAATTTTTTGGGGGCCAAATTTTTCATCCCGGGGTTTAAAAAAAGCGTTGTTTTTTCTGGTGTGCTGAAAAAAAAAAAAAAACCCTCTTTTTCAAACCCCCAAAATATTATATTTTTTTTTTTTGGTTTTGGGCCAATTCACCAAAAAAAAAGGGGGTAAAATTTCAACTGTATCTCTTGGGGTTTTTGGCGGGAGGGGAAAAAAAACGGGAATTTTTAAAAAAAAAAACCCCTACTAGTTTGTGGGCTCCAAATTTTTTTGGCGCAATTTTTCCATCCAGGGGTTTAAATAAAGCGTTGTTTTGCTGGTGTCTGACAAAAATAAAAAAGGGCTTTTTCCAAAAAGCAAAAAAATTAAAAATTAAAATTTTTCCCTTGGGGCCCCCTTTTTTCAAAAAAGCAAAAGGTTTTAAATTTCAATGTAAACTTTTGTTGTGTGGCGTAGAAAAAAAAGCCCAAATTTTTAAAAAAACGCTACAAAGCAAAAATAAATTTGTTTGGGGGCTTTTAATTTATTGCGCAAAAATTTCAATCCAGGGGGGTTAAAATTAAACGTTGTTTTTGTGCTGTTTCTGGGAAAAAAAAAAAAAAAACGTTCTTTTCAACACCGGAAATTTTAAAACATTTTTCTTGGTTAAACATAATTCCCCAAAACGGAAAGGTTAATTAAAAACCTGTTTGTGCTTTTACCCTTTAGTAAAACCCAAAAAGTGCTTGTTAAAAAGACCCCAAAAAAAAAGTAAATTTTTCCCGGCCCTTTTTTGGGGGCGCAAAAATATATCAAGGGTTACCCCCAAAAACTTGGTTAAATGGGTTTTTATTTTTGGGTCCAAAAAAAAAAGGGTGTATATTTTTTTATATACAGAAAGCTTCATCAAAAAAAAGTTTTCTGTTACATTTTAAAAAAAAAAAAAAAAAATATGGGCAGAAAGAAAAGGTGGCAGGCTTCTGCCCAAATTTCGGAAAATGGCAAAATGGCCCCAAAAAAAATTTTTTTGAAAAAAGGGCCCAGGTCGCAGCACGCAAAGGGGGGCGTCGCGCAGGGGGTCACCCCGGTGAGGCCAAAAAAAATGCCGCTTTTTATCTTGCGGCCGTGGTTGTTCAGCAAAAACCCAAAAAAGGTTTTTTGATTGGTTTGGGCTAGGTTTATTCCCCTTCCTTTTTCCCGATGGGGGGATTGAAAAAACCCCCGGGGCCAAAATGTCGGTGGGAAAAACCCCAGAACCCCAAAAAAACTTATTGGGGATGGCCCCGGGGGGCGGGTTCCCGCCCGGGCCCCCCCCCCCCTGTCCTCAAAACCCCGGGCCCCTTTGGGCCCCCTCCAGTTTTCCCTTTAGCCAGGGATTACCTTTGTGGTCTGGGTCAGGCCCCTAAATACGAGGGTTTTAAAAAAAATTTGAGGAGGGCAGGGCAAGGGGAAGTAACTTGGCAGCGAAGAAATGGGGCCAAAATATTTTCCCCAAACTTCTTGGAGTAGGCGGGGAAAAATATTAAAATTTTGGGGAGGGGGGAAAGGGGAGGGGGCTTGGGGGTAAAAGGTCAAACCTCCCGGGTTACCAAAAACCGGTGGAAAAAGGGGGGAAAAGGGAGTGGGCGATGAAAAAAAAACAAATAGTTTATGGTTTTAGCCGAAACCCCCTTGGGAGCCGGGGGAAAAAAACAAAGGGGTTCACATCGTCAGGAGAAAAGAGGGGGGTCAAACTTTTTCGGGTTTAGGCAAACGGGGCCCGGGCCCGCAAGTGGGTTGTGTGGCCGGGGAAGTCCCGCAGGGGAGAGCAGTGTGAAGGTTTGGGGGCCAAAAAAGGCCACGGGGGGTTTTTAAAAAAAACCCCCTTCGCGGTCCAAAACCAAATTTGCGGCCAGGGGCCCAAAACGGGCCCGGGGCCCGGGAGGGAGTCAGCCAGTTTCGGAGCGTTGGCGGTAAAAAAAAACCAAAACTTTTTCGGCGGTGTGGAAATTCCCTTTTCTTTAAAAACACCGGAGGAAGGGCCCAATTAAAGGGTTTATTTTGAATCTGTGGGCAAAAAGTGGAAAACGTGGGGCCCGGGGAAAACTTAAAAAGGGTTTGGGGACAAAAGGCCCCCGCGTCAAAAAACCAACAAAGCCAAAAGGGGCACCATCCCCGGGGGGCCTGGGAGAAAAACTTGGGCCCCAGGGTGTGGTTTGGGCCATCCCCGCCCCTGCCCGCCCGCAAACAGTGGGGCCAAAAGGGGAAAGCCAATTTTTCCATTTCAAACCAGTCAAAAAGGGCCCCAACCCCAACCTCCCAAGAAAAGGCGCTGTTTTTCTTTGAAAAAATTTTTCCTCTCCCGGTCCCAAAATTGCTCCTGCTCCTCGTTTTTCATGGCGGGCCAAAACAGTCGTTCAGAGAGGGCGGGTTTTTAAAAGGGGGACAAAAAAAGTATGCGTCCAAAAAACCTATCCCAAAAATTGCAGAAGCTGAACCCCTTTTTTTTCCTGTTTCCAAAATTGGGTTTGGGACTGCAGTCCCCTCCCTTTTCCCCAAAAGGTGGAAATCTGCACCATTCCAGGAAAATAATGGGCCCTTTTTGCCGAGCCGAGATGGAAGTTTCCCCCAAACCGTAATTTCTTTTCCAAAAAAAAAAAAGGGGAGTACCAGAAATTTTAAAAAAAAATTTTAGAAAAAAAAAAGTGGGTCAGTCCTTGGGGGAAAAACTTATCCCGGTTTTTTTCCAAGGTAAAACGGGGAGCCGCGGGGCGTCTGGAGCTGAAAATTTCGGGTTTAGGGGGGCCCGTACATGTCCTTTTCGGGGCCCCCTGGGTGAAAAGTTGGGTTCCCGCCCAAAGGGAAAACCAAAAAAAACTTTGGGGGCCGGAGACGCGTTTCCCCCTTCCCCCCCTGGGCAAAAAAAATTGGGTTTCTCCCGCGCCAATGGGCCGGCCTCCTCCTTCCCCCCACCAACCCCCAATTCCCCAAACCTCCACAAAAGTACTTTCTCCCTCATTCCACATGTGTTGGGCACAAACCCTTGTCCGCAGTTCTTTTCACCTAGCTTGCCCCCGGCGAAAAAGAAGTAAACCAGGGGGGAACTTTCCCCCGGAAAGTCATGCAAGGGAAGAAATCGTGTGTGGCTTCTCCCCCCGCCAACGAAAAAAGGAAAAAAAAAATGGTGAAAGGGGCAAAAGGGGGGGGAAAAAAAAAATGGGGTCCGGCTGAACCGAGGAGGGGGGGGTTTTCCCTTTCGCCCCGTTGGGGCACGTTTCAAACTGGGTTTTTTAAAAAAAAGGTTTTTGAAAAATCTTTCCAAAACCCATCTTCCCGGGAAATTTCTGAAAAAAAGGCCAGGGGAAAAAGTGCCCCGCCCCTTTTTTTCCATTCGTAACAAAAACCAGGAAAAAACCCTTTCCCCGAGTTGCAGCGGGCCCGGAACGGCCCCCCCCAAACACGCTCGATATGCGGGTGTTTCCCCCCGGGTGGAAAAAATTTCCAAACCTTTCACCCCGTTGGGGGCCGGAAAATGTATTTTAAAAAAAAGGGAAAGGGGGCCCCAATTTAAAAGATTTTTTTGGGTGAAACCAGGCAGGCCGGGGTAAATCCCCTGTGTAAAAAATTTGATGTCAGCCCGTGGGGTCATGCGTGGACACCTTTCCGTTTGTTGAGGCCATTCGAGGGAGGGCCCCCGTTATTTGGGCAGTTGGGGCCCGGACTAAAGGGACGAAAAAAGGGCATTCCAAATGCTTCCCTTTTTCCCCGGAAAGATTTCTGAAAAAAACTTTTCTGGGAGGGGGAAAAAGGGAAAATGTGGGGGGGATTAAACCGTGGCCCCATGAAGGGGCCCGGGGGGGGGACCCGAAAAGGGGGGAGGAGGAGGAGGGGAAAGGGAAAATTGGGGCAGGGGAAACAAATTGGTTTTGGTTTAAAAAAGAGTGGGGTTTTTTTTAACCCGGGGGCAAAAAGAAAAGGGGGGAAAACGGAGGGAAAGGGAAACTGGAGGGGGGTGGGTGGAGATGAGGAAGAGAGGCCGGGGTACTCCCAAACCGTGGCAGTAAAACAGTGGAAAAAAGGAGGGGAGGGGGGGGGGGGGGGCCCCTTTGGAGTCCTTGTGCGATGTCCCCCAGCATTTCTTATTTGCCTGGCTAGTGGGAAAAACCCCAATAGTTTAAAAAATCGGCAGGGGGGATGGGCTTTTGGTCTCCACCCCCATTGGACCCTCGCTTTTCCCGGGCCAAAATGGGGCCTTTTTCCCAGTATTGGAGGGAAAAGGGGCAAAATCCAAATTTTTTATAGGGGAAAAAAAACCCCCCTAATTTAGTTGGCCGCTGCCTATGTTTCGGGGATCGTCCCCCCTCTGGGGCAGGTCTGCCGGGGGGTTTTCCTTTAGCGCTCACGTTTCTTTCTGCCCCCGGTTGGGTGGGGGAAAAGGGGGGGGGGTTTGGGGGGCAAACCAAACCTCCCTTCCCAGCGGGAAACCTTTAAATCGGGGGTCACTTTTAAAGAGCAGCTTCCTTCAAAAAAACCTAAATGAGGAGGGGCCCGTCAAAACCAAACAAACAGGGGAAAACCCCGGGGGCATGGGGGGCCCTTCCCTTTAAACCAAAAAAGGTTGTGGGGTCCCTACTTGGGGCAGCCCCAAATCTTTCCAAACCCCGTTTTTGGGCCTCCGCTGGGGGTTAAATTTGGGGAAACCAAAAAAAGGATGGGTGGGCCGCCAAAAAACTTTTCCCCAGTTTGCGTGGAGAAACTTTTCCTGCCCCGGGCCAGTAGTGTGGGGATCAGGGGGGGTGGGTTTTCCCGTTGCGGCGGGGGGGCCCTCGGGTTTCCCCAAAAAAGGGGAAAACCCCCTTGTCCCCGGGGGAAATTTTTGAAAAGGGTGCCCTTTGGGCAAAAAGGAAAAAATTCAAAAGGTTTTGGGTTCGGCCCAGGATTTTTCCCCAATACCAAAAAGGGTTTTGGCGTCAGTTCTGGGTTCAAAATACCCGCCCCCGCCACTAATTTTTTGTTTTCCGGCCCCCCCGGGCCCGGAATTTTCCCCCCACATTTTGCTGATAGTTTTTTCCATCTTTCCTTTCCAAAGTTTTTTTCCCGGGAATGGTATTGGCCCCCAACACCCCCAAAAAACTCTTTTCAAATTTTTGGGCCCCCTTTTTATGTGGCTTTTGCCTGCTTGTTTGCTTTTTTTGCCCGGGGGGACAAAACCCACTGTTTTCATTTTTTGCCAAATTTTGCGGGGCCCCCTTTCTGTTTTTTTCCCAAACCTTCCCGAATGTCAAAAGGGGCCACCCTTTTTGGGGCCTCCCTGCTGTTGCTCCTGTCCCTCAAACCCCCTTTTCTGTTTATTTTTTGCCACTGCCTGGGAACCTCATGGGGTGCTGCCCCCCGTGGGCCCCCCGCCCCTCAAAATTTTTATTTGCCCCCTCTGTTGGGGCCCAAATACTATTTTGCCAAAACCCCGGGGAAATTTTAAAAGTATGTTTCCCCCCTCCCGAAAAACCCCCATTTCTGCTGGGTGGGACTTTCCCGTACGTGCCCTCCCCCACCTGTGTTTTGTGCCCCCCTGTTTGGAAACCTCAAAGGGTGTGCCCTTTGGGTTTCTTTCCAGTGCCCTTTCCCCACTGTGGGGGCCCAAATCCTGTTTTTTGCCCCCTCCCAAAATTTTTCATTGTGCCCCCGTCTACCCCCATGGGTGTGATGTGGGGTGCTTGGGCCCCTGCCCCCCCCCCACTGGGGTCATTGTTTCCCCCCTGTCCCGACCTTATTTCTGGTTTCTGTTGCTCCTGGGGGGTTGGGCCCTTTCCCAAAAAATGTTTATTGTTTTTCCAAATCTTTGGGGCCCACTTCCTTTTTTTGCCAAACTCCAAAATTTGTATTTTTGCCCCTGGGCCCGAAAAATTTTTATTACTGCTGGCCCGCGGTTTACCTTTCCCCTGTGGATTGTGCCACCTTTTTGTGCCCCAAAAAACTGTTTTTTTCCCCCTCCCATAATTGGGCATTGTTTTTCCACTGGGCTGCCTCCATTACTGGGTTTTGCCGTGGAAACCCCCCACAAAGGTTCATTGTGCCACTCTGGGCCTAATACGGTTTTTTCCGCCTCCCAAAAATTTTCATTGTGGCCACTGCCTGACCTCATTACTGCTGCCGCCGTGGAAACCTCCACATGTGTGGGTTTTTTGCCAAAATCTGTGGCCTTAAAAACTGTTTTTGCCCCCCTCCCCGAAATTTCCATTGTTGGCCCCTGGTTGACCTTTATACTTTTCTTTTCCGCCCCCTGGGGCCTCCACCCCCGGGGTGATTTGCCCCCTCTTTTGGCCCAAATTTTCTGTTTTGCCGCCTCCCGAAAAAGTCATTGTGCCCAAATGCCTGGACCCCCATGTTTCTGCTGCCCTGACCTCCACCCCTGTGTGATTGTGCCCTCTGTTTGGCCTAATAAATGGTTTTTTCCGCCCCCAGGGAAAGTCCAAAAGGTTGGCCCCCTGCCTGACCCCATTGGTGCTGTGGCTGCCGCCCCGGGACCTCCCCCACTCTATCCAAAATTAAATTTTTTCCCCCTGAGCTCTCAAGGGGTTTTTTTTTTCCAGCTTTCGCTTTTGCATGACTTTTTTTCGGCTACTTTTTTTCCCCGGGGTTTAGTTTTTTGGGGCAGTTTTGGGCCCCCTTAATGCCCAGGGAATTTTTTTTAGTGGAAAACGTTTTTTTTAAAGTGCGGCGGCCCGTCATGTGGTGTCCTTAAAAAAAACAACATTGTATGGAAAAAACCAAAAAAAAGCTCCCCTCTGGGATTTTTTTAAAACATGGCACAAAAGTTTCTACAGCAACCCTTTTCAGGCTCTGGGCAAACCCGGAAATAAAACTGTTTTTTTTTAAAAAGTGGTTTCTTTGCCGGGGAAAATTTAAATTTTGGGAAACCCAAAGGAAAATTTTTTTTCGGAAAAAATTTTTGGCGGAAAATGGGGGCCGAAAAAACCCAATTTTTTGAGGGGAAAAAAATTCCCGGGGCCTCTCTAGTATATATTATTTTATAATTTTTATAATTTTATATATATTTTTGTTTTAAGGGGAAAAAAAAAGCAAGGGAACCAAAAAAAGGGTTACTCAATAAGGTGGGTGCCAGCGGGGGCCCGGTTTCCCGACCAAGACCCCTTTAACAGCCAAAAAAGAAAAACTCCACAGCACTCCAGAAAATTTTAAAAAAAGGGGTTCAAAAAGTGTTTTTTCACCCCCCTGTTTTTTCCTGCAATGTTTTAGCTCCAATTGGAGCCTTTCTCAAGCAAAGTGCCCTAAAGTGCAATTTGGGGTTTTTTTTAACCCCAAAAAAGGGATTTACATTTTCAATCAAAAAATTAAAAGTACAATTCAAAAATATAAAATATAAAAAAAAATCCAAATAGTAAAAAGTTTTCAATACATTAATTAATAACCAAAGGCTTATAAAAAAACCAAAAATAAATTTTTAAAACGTGCAAAATGATGATCAAAGTGTAATAAGGGCAAAAAAATAAAAAAAAATTTGTTTAAAATTAAAAAAAAGTGAACCCCTGTGAAGTAAAAAAAATCAATTAAAAAATGGGAAAAAATACTCACCAAAGAAAAACATTCATACCGACTGCGCATGTCAGGGGCCAAAATCTTTTTATCGGGGAAAAAACCCAAAGCGCAAAAGCGGCAGAAAAAAACCCCGCAAAAAGCGCCCGTAATGCCCCCAATCTAAAAAGTCCGACTAAAGCTAGAAACTTTTCAAAGGGGGCTTGACAATGTCAAAAACAGCACATCCCCTACATACAAACAAAAACAAAATTAAAAAAGAAAAAAATTAAAAAAAAAAAAGATGCAAATTTTTGAAAACCACGTTAAATTTTCATAACATCATTATTAGTTAAAAAACTCCAAAAATAAAAGGGGCAAAAATATTTTGCATTGTGGTTCCCTTAAAATTTTTTAAATCATAGACCACAGGTATGTTCCATATCCTCCTTATAAAAGTAAGTATCTGGAAGAGTGCTATATAGGACAATCACCTTAATAAAGGCAAATGTCCCATACTTAAAAGCCAGAACATACTGTTATCTATAAAGACAAACAGATATTCTTAGCTGCACACCCCACCAAACACAAGTGCTAGAGAAACATACCGCTGTCCACAATTAGTGAACCAGACAGATGTCTCAAATAAAGAAGGGCGCAAAGCCATCCGGCAGCGCTTAAATAGAACAAAACCTGAGTCATATCTTTTACTTCAATGCTTCATAAAACTAAATAAAAAAACTTTTTTATTCAATAAAAATAAAAAAAAATTAAAAAAAACAAACAAATGTAAGTATATATAAACATCAAATGTAAGGTTCTCCACGGTGAGTAGTCCCCTCATATATACTCCAAATTATATAAATTCATCTAGAAAAAATAAGAGAAAACTAATTATTAACAACGATGCACATATTTAATCAATAACAAGGAATAGAGAGCAAAAAATACATAGAAAAAACAAAGAGAAAAATCTCAGTCCCTACATCCCAGGAAGTATCTTGAAATCCACATTTAAGCCATTTGGTTTTAAAGTATCAAAATGAAAAATCCAATAAAGTTCCCTACGTTTGAGGGCCAAAATCCTATTACCAACTCTCCTACGTAGGGGAACATGATCTAGGGCCATAAATTTCAGATCCTTCTCACTGTGACCCGCTTCAAAAAATGCTTTGAAACTGGTAAGTCCATCCTTTTCTTTCTGATGAAATATCTATGCTGATTAATGCGTGTTTTAACATCACATCTAGTCTCTCCAATATACACCAATTTACATGGGCACCATAACACATACACTACCCAATCAGAGTTACATGTCAGAAAATATTTAATAGAATGTGACATACCTGTAGAAGGATGACAAAAAATTTCACCTTTATTCATTAAAGAGCAGTTAACACATGCCAAACATGGAAAAGAACCTTTTTTAGAAACACCAAAGTATGTCTATCTTAAACCAACCTTTCCACCTACATCAGACTTCACTAGCCGATCCTTTAAATTTCTAGATCTCCTATATGACATAAGCAGTCTCTGAATAAAATCCTCAATATTTCCATATGACTTTTGCAAAATAGACCAATATTTATTAACAATCTGTGAAATCTTTACACTATAATCATTATATGTAGATACAAAAGGAATCCTACCAATATTTCTCACTTCCTTCTCTCTAAAGACTTCATTCCTAGAAAGCCTTTTAACACGAGAATGCTGAGATAACAATAGTCTGTTAGGATATCCTCTTTCAAGAAAATTATTCACCATTTTGTCTCAGTCCAACTTGACATCTTGATCTAATATCCTCCTAACCCTCAACATCTGACTAAAGGGAAGGGAATTTATCATCCGCCTTGGATGACAGCTCTCAAACCTTAAAGTAGTGTTTTTATCAGTATCCTTTACAAACAAGTCCGTAGTTAATTTATTGTTAGAAAAGCTAACCTGAGTATCCAAAAAATGAATAGTTTCTTGAGAAAAGGACAAAGTAAATTTTAATCCAGGAAATAAAGAATTAAGAAAATCATGAAACTTGATCAACTCATCCTCTGAGCCCTGCCAAACCAAGAAAATGTTGTCTATGTAACGCCACCACCCCAAAATAAATTTGAAGTTGTGCGAAACATAGACAAACATTTCTTCAATCCATGCCATATACAGATTGGCATATGATGGGGCTAAATGAGAGCCCATAGCCATTCCTTGTAACTGCAAATAAAAAACATCTTCAAATAAAAAATAATTGCAAGTGAGAACCAAATCTAACAAAGTTAATATAAAATCACAACAGTCTGATGAAAAAGATGTTTCTTTAAAAAAAAAAAAAACGCTATAGCATTCTTACCAGCTTCATGATTGATTGATCTATAAAGAGAGACTACATCAAAAGATGCTATAATAGTATTCTCTGGTATATATAAGTTCTTAATTTTAAAAAGAAAATCTGTAGTATCTTTCAAATAAGATCTCATTCTAAAGACAAGTGGCGACAACACCCTATCAAGAAAAATGGAAATATTGCTTATAATGCTACCCTGGCCAGAGACAATAGGTCTACCTGGCGGATCTACTAACGATTTATGAATCTTTGGCAGCATATATATGTTATGGGTGTATTAGGGAAATCTATCTTCATAAAATCAAATAATTTCTGATCAATTATCTTTATTTCAAGGCCATATATCAAAACCTTATTAATCTTTTCCTCAAACACCCTCTTCGGATTTTCAGACAACTTTCTATCACTCAACTGTCTATAAACCTCCTTTAAGTAAGTTTCAGTATCCATAGTAACAGTGCCACCCCCTTTATCAGCGGGTTTCACTGTTAATTTATGACTATTCACCAATTCCTTTAAAGCATCAATTTCAGCTTTTGTTATATTAGGATACAAAATACCCTTATCAGACATACGTAAATTCTTAATGTCCTTTTTCACTAAATCAGCATAAGTGTCATTATCATGTGAAGAAATAGGAGGTTTAAAGTCACTCTTGACACTCAATTGATACAATTTAGAAGACAGTTCAGGAAATTCAGATTTCAGATCTTCTTGCTTATCATCATCTCTCTTAACATGATTAAACCAAATTTTTAACTTCAATCTTCTAAAAAACTGTTGTAAATCCAATTCTAATTGAAACCAGTCCATTTTTGTAGAAGGACAAAACGATAACCCTTTACTCAACAACTTCATTTGAACATCAGTTAGTTGAATAGAAGAAATATTTACCACTGTTTCGGCACTGGAGATACTTTTTTTCTTCAAAACGTTCATTCTCATAGGCTTCTGTGATTTTGTTTTTTTTTTTATGGCGTTCTCATTTACGTCCCCCTCTTCTTGTACGTTTTATAAAGTGGAGTCCAACACTGTCGGTGATCCTAAAAAATCTTGTTGTGTACGATTAGTAGATTGTTTAAACAATTGTTCAGGCTTTCATCTAGACCTTTTGATATTATCATTATTTTCATAGGTATTATACCAGGTGTACACACGACCATTCCAATAATCATTAATGTCTCTATGCCATTTACGTTTCTTTACATCTTCTGTATCAGATCGAAATTTATTCACATTCAACTTTTCAACAATTTGTGTAAATACTTGCTCAGATAAATTAGACTTCAATGATGATGTTAAATCACAAATCTTACTTTTACAACTTGCAAGCTCTTTACTTAAAAAGTCCATGTTTAACAACATTAAATCCATTGCATATCTATTAGAAATCTGTTCAAATTTCATCCGAAAGTCACTATTTTGCATAAACATAGTAGGATGTAACTGAGATCTCATACCACGAGGGATCCTTTGATTCTTGTAATATTCACTTAATGTTAACAGATGTAACTCCAAAGTAATACTCCTTTTAGACTCAAATTCAAATTTCCGTTTTATATCAGAAACAGCCGGGATATTCAGGAAAGAAGCATCTCCCTCAATGTTATTCAATATTCTGCCCACCTCCTCCTCATTATAAGAAAAAACATGGGTATTCGCCATACCGTTTATAAAAGAGTCCATTTCAGAAACATCAGCAATGCCAGCATCCAGGTTCATCTTCAATAGTTTTAAGGAAAAAATGCAGCACTCAAAAGATACTCAATAAGGTGGGTGCCAGCGGAGCAGTCCAGACCAAGACCACTTTAACAGCAAAGAAGAAACTCCACAGCACTCCAGAATTTTCAAAAAAGTTCAAAAGTGTTTATTCACCCATGTATCCTGCAACTATTCAGCTCCACTATGGAGCCTTTCTCAAGCAAAGTGACATATGTGCATAAGGGGTATATAACCCAAAAATGGGATTTACATATCAATCAATAAATAATGTACAATTTCACAATATATATATATATATATATATATATATATATATATATATATATATATAAAAAATATCCAATATATAAAGTTACAATACATTAATTAATAAACATGTGCATATAATAAAACAAAATAATTTTCAACGTGCATATGATGATCAAAGTGTAATAAGTCAAAAACATAAAAATCATTTGATAATCAAAGAAGTGAACACCTGTGTAAGTAATAAAAATAAATTAAACATGGGAAAACTACTCACCAAAGAACAACACCATACTACTACCTCAACGGCGTCTAAGTCAAACGACTGCGCATGTCAGGCCAACATCATTGTATCGGACAACCAATGCGCATGCGTCAGAAACCCGCGCACGCGCAGTAGATGCCCACAATCTAAATGTCCGACTAAAGCATAGAGCTTACAATGCACTTGCGCAATGCTCATACAGCACATCCATACATACAAACAAAACAAATTAAAAGAAATAAAAAACGATGCGTCATATGAAGATAGCGTGCATTAGCATAACATCATATTAGTAAATCTCCACATATAGGAGCATAATATCGTATTGATAGATCTTCACATTGTTTAAATCATAGATATATGATGTATTTAAATATATATACATATATATAAATATATGTACACTTTTAAGTGCAGTTTTTGGCACTGTATATATACTGTATATATATATATATATTGTAGCATAGCGGCCTTAGATGGTCATATATCTGCCACTAGGTGGAGTACAGCAGGTTACCTGCAAGCAATGTGCCACTGAGGGCCTGGTCTCGGTGGGGGAAGCCCATGTGTAGCTAGCTTGGTTGCTTTGTGGCTAAGTATGGACTGGCTTTTCCAGAACGGCTATAATGTTGGGTGGAAGGCTGTTCCTATGTTCAGGACAGGTTTTTGGCAGGTCACTGGAGGCCTATAAAAAGTCTGTTACTCTAGGTGATCAGAGGTTGTGGTTTGCTGCCTGGTATTGGAGCAACAATGGAATTGCTGGGAGGCTCTAACTCCCAAAGATTGAGACATGCCTGTACTATGACTGTATGGTATTGCCTGTGCGGGACAATAGGCTCAGAGCACAGGTCTCATGGAGGAATTTAGTTAGTGGCCAATAACGCCTCACTTGTGCATGGACACCATATACAGATATATATATAATATATTATATATATATATATATATATATTATATATATATATAATATATATATTATATATATATACTACATTGTGCATATATATATATATTTATATCTATGTGTGTGTATATATAATATATATATATATATATATATATATATATATATATATATTATATTATTATATATATATATATATATATATATATATATATATATATATATATTGTAGGAAGGCACAGGTGTGATTATTGACGGACGTTATGTGTCACCGATCTGCCTAATAAAGCCCATTTTGAAATCTGTGAAATAAAGCCCATTTTTTATGGTGTCAGCAGCAGCAGGCCACTGACACAGTTTTGGTATTTGTAGTATGGCAGAGAGAGAGAGACTAAGACCTGCATGCGGTTTTCCTTGCCCAGGGATCCAGAGTACAGTACTGTACTTATACCCATGACTGTGTTTTTGGATGTCGTTTTGTTTGGCTGAATCAAGCCGGCCCTTTACTTTTCATGTTTTGTGGAGTGCTACAATAAACCTTGCTGTGTTTCACACTAAAGGACTGCTTCTGTTTGAGCTAATTCCCACAATTGGTGTCTCGGATGCGGGCAACATCCTGGAGTCAGAGACTGCATGTCCTGGGTTAAGGCGGCTGCTACCCTTAAAAGCCAGAAAGGAGTAATGGAGGACCTGCTGAAGCACCTGGTGCAGGTGAGCGCCCAACAGCAACAAGCCCATGCAGAGTCCGTGCGGTCACAGCAGGAAATGAACCCGCTCCTAATCAGGCAGATGGCCATCATGGAGGAAGCAATCCGGGGGAAGGAGACCTCAGTTACACCCCATC
The DNA here is from genome assembly GCA_025379985.1 of Phyllomedusa bahiana. Taxonomy (NCBI): domain Eukaryota; kingdom Metazoa; phylum Chordata; class Amphibia; order Anura; family Hylidae; genus Phyllomedusa; species Phyllomedusa bahiana. Next base: position 53,123 of record JAODAL010025219.1, read on the forward strand.
AGGTGGACGGACAGCAAGCGCGGAAAAGGGTACGAGACGCCCTGCAGAAGATGACCCCAGAAGACGACGTGGAAGCCTTCCTTACCGTCTTTGAGCGAGTTGCCGAATGGGAGAGACTACCAGCCCCCAGTGGGCAAGGTCCGGGCCCCCTTTCTCACAGGCAACCTCAAAAAGCCTTTTATGACTTTCTCTGCAGGATCCCGGGGGGCCCAAGCTAAAATCAAGACCCGGGCCACGCCGGGGCTGACGGTCACGTCCGGGCTCAGAGGATCACCAGTGGGGTACGGGGGGACAGACTCCCGAGGCCCCCCAAATTTTTGACCCTTACCCTCATCCAGAAATGGTGCAGCCAGAGGTCTTTTTCCCCACCCAAGGGGGAAAGGGGTCTGAAAAAAACCGATTTGTGCACGCTCACCCGGCCAGTGCAGTGCTGGGTCGGCAGGGGAAAATCCCCAAACAGGGAGACTTGTACCCTTTGGGGGAAAGGTTTCGGGGCCCATGGAAACTCCATGGGTTGAACCGTACCCTTTCCCCCCCTCCCCTACGGGGTACCCAATGACCGACAGCCCAAAAAGGGGGGCCCAAAACCCCCGAAAGCCCGGGCCCAAAGGGGCCGGGGGCCTTTCCCAGACCAACATCTAGACCCCCGTCGGGATGTCTGCTGGAAGTGCCATGCTGCGGGCATTTGGGGGCCCCCCAATGCCCACTTGGCGCGGACCCCATGGCTTTTTCTATAGGTGGGGCTAAATCCCTGTTTGCCAATCCCGCCTGCAAGCGGTGATGGCACAGAGAAGAGATTTCCCCACTCGTTAAAAAGGTGAATGGCACCCCCGTCGGGGGACTATGGACTGGGGGAAGCGGGGTCACTCTCCTGCGCCCGTATTCCCCATGTTTTGGTCCCAGGGAAAACTTTGGGGGTCACATTTACATGGGGATCCCAAAAGGTACCCAGGGGCCCAAGTAATTAAAATCCATGGGTAGGGTGTCCACCATGTGGGCTTGTGCGGGGATTTTGCACGAAATGATAATTGGCTGGGATCCCCTTTTTTGGGGACGAGGAAGGGTAAATACGCGAAAGCCCCCCAAAACCCAGATCCCCGGGGGAGCCGACCATGAGGTGGCCCCCATTCCTGTTGCCCTCAGGGTAGGGAGGGTGGGGGGGAGTAAACCCCTTGATGGACACCCCAACCTAGGGGATCGGGGAATTTTTTGGGAGGCCAACCAGGATAAAACCCTAAAAGGTTTTTCAACAGCGGGGGTGGTTTTTGATGGGGTACCCCAAAGGTCAGGGGCGAGGAAAAGTTTTCCCCATTCGCCAAAATAAAAATTGTTGTACCGGTGAAAAAAAATTCCGTAGGAATGGGGGAACAACTTTGGTTCCCTCCCCCATACAGGCGGTTGGAAAGGGGACTGGCCCCAGTCACTTTTTTGGGGAATTTGGGGGCCGATAAGACCGTAAAAAAAATTTCACCCAGATTTTAGGCCCAGGGTGCTCCCGGGAAACCCGAGACTATTGCCGTCCTTTCCCCCAGTGCCAGACACCCCCCCTGTTGCAGTTTTCGCAGCCCCCAAAACCATTCCCTTGATCGAGAACCCTTTGAGAGGTAGCAATGGATTTAGTGGGCCCCCATGGTAAAATGTAAGGACACCATTTTTTTTCTGGTCTTTGGACTACGCCACCGGGTACCAGAAGCTATACCCCTAAAAATGCTTCCCCAAGGTAATTGTGGGGGCTAGGGACATATTTTCCAGAACGGGATTGCCGAAAAGATCCGACGGATCAAGGGGCCCGTTTAGTCGAAGTCATGCAAAAGGATCTTTGCAATTTTTGAAGGTGGCCCAACAAGCACTCGTGTACCACCCCTAGACAGATGGCTTGGTGGAAACTTTCAACAAGACCTTAAAGGCCATGTTGAAGAAAATAGTGGAGAAGGGTGGGCCAGATTTGGGGGTACCCGTTCATATCTCCTGTTTTTTATCCGAGGTTTCCCAAACCTCCAAGGGTTCTCCCCTTTTGAGTTACTCTATGGCAGATCCCCGGGGGCATTAGATTTCCAAAGGAACCTGGGGGAGTATCATGCCCCATAAAAAAGGGCATTGAGCTGTGGAACAACTACAGAGCGGTCACTCAGGGGCTCCCTATTTTTTAAGGGAAAACTCTTACAGGGGCCCGAGCGCTAAGAGGGTCACAACGGAACCCAAAGGAGACGTTTAGTCCCCGGGGGGGGGTCCTAGTCTTAGTACCAACGGTAGAGAGCAATTCCTGGCTAAATGGCAAGGGCCCCCCGAGGGAGTTGAGAAGGTGGGGGGGTAACTATCGGGGTTTATCGCCAGGGGGAAGGAAGCCCTACCCAATAACCCTGTTAACTTTCCAAACCATGGGAAAAATAAGACCCCCGGAGGCATTTGTTGGGGTCCCAACCCGAGACCAATATAGGGCAGTAAAGATCGCAGAGACGCTTTCCCCTTTCAAACCCAACAGTGCAACAACTGCTGCAACAAAATAGGGACTTTTTCACAGGGCACCGGGCTAACCCATTTTAAACATGGATTGTTACCGAGCCTCATGTAGATAAATTTTAAAAACCTTTTAATTCCCGAGGCCCCTAGGAAAATTGTGGCAAAAGGGAAATGAAGAATGGTTTAAAAATTTGGGGTGAAGAGGGTCTAAGAGCGGGTTTCCACCCCACGTGTTAGTCTCTAACCTAACGGTAGGGGCTTCTGAAAACACCGCAAGCTAAAAGGATCCAAGGGGATGCTACCCCAGCCCCGGAGGGAGAACCATTGAAGGCTAGGGCCCGCCCGGGATATCACCACCCTAACCCCTTTCCCAAGGGATTTTCAGATCTCCTTTCCAAGGGGGCCCGGAAGAAAACACATTTCCACACCCAAGGGTCCTTCCATACGTAAGAAAGCCTTTGGGTTGCAGTAGGGCCCTGCCACCTTTCCCAAAGGGGGGTATGGGACAGGATCTTTTGGTCCCCACCGGGGATATGCGTCCTTTCCTTACGCTAGTCATCTTCACCAATTGGAGAGTCACCTTTAAAAGTCCAACGGTCCTAATCCTAATAAGTGCCCATCGGGGGGAAGAGGCCCGTTTCTTGGGGGATGTCTGGAAGGGGGAAAAAAGCCCCCCGTAAACAAATAAAGCCATCCAAAACTGGCCCCCCCACTTACTAAAAAAAGTGAAGCATTTCTGGGTTGTGGGGTATTAGGTGGGGTTCCCCCAATTTGCCGAAGGGAGTACCCCTGCTGACCCAACGAAGGGAGCTAAGTCTGCCATGGTTCAAAAGGTCCCCAGAGCTGAGGCGCCTTCAAAACCCGAAGTCCCGCACTATGCAGACAACCGGGATTTTTAGCTTGGATTTTTTCACGAGGTTTTTGGTACAAAAAGGAGCCTCAGGTTGGCCTAGGCGGGGAATGTCCCCGGTTTCAAAGGGGAGGAAAACCTTTGTGTTTTCTCACAGGGGCGACCCTCAAACGCAAAATTTTCCATAAATTTAGAGGGAAAGCTTGGGGCCTTAAATGGGGGGCTCAATTCTGTCCGGTATTTCCTCCTGGGTCGATAATTTTTGGGTTTGGGACGATTTTTGCCCCTTTAAAATGGTTAAGGGAGAAAAAGGGCAACAATGCCAGGGTCACACGTTGGTTCCAGTCCTGCAAGATTTCAATTTTTCAGTAGAGCACAGGCCGGGCAAGCTGCAGGGGAATGCAGATGCCCTGTCTAGGGTACATAGTTTGATGGCTGAAGGTGCCCAGTCCCCCGGCATTGGGCAGGGGGGGGTATGTAGGAAGGCACAAGGTGCGATTATTGACGGACGTTATGTGTCACCGATCTGCCTAAGATCGGTGAAAAAAGCCCATTTGTTCTGGTGTCAGCGGCAGTCAAAATGTACAATAAATACTTCCGGTTTTCAACGCTTTTCCCCCCAAGATGATAGGGTTCATCAGGGAACTGGGGTAAAGCCAATATAGACAAAGAATATAATATCAGAAAGCATATACTAGGACTCCATGCTGCCTGTAGGACTATATCCCAACTCCAAGGGCAGCGAGTTATTATGTATCTGTTGTTTTCCATCTGATACATTTCTATAGAATATAATGCATGCTTTCTGATATTATATTCTTTTCCTATATTGGCTTTATCTCAGTTCCCTGATGAACCCTATCATCTTGGGGGGGAAACACATTGGAAATGGGAAGTATTTATTGTACATTTTGACTTTAGGAAATGGGAAGTGTTCTGTATATTTGATGATTTAGTCCCTTTATAACTTGGTCATTGAAAGCACATTAGCTCATTGATCCCAGTTATCCTATTTTACATCACTTTTTGGATATTTTTTGTTTATTTTTTGTAGGTGTTTATTTTGTGCATTTAGTATAACTAGCATTATGGAGGCATAGTAGTTTGGGTTTATTTGGGAACCCTTTCGGGGCGAATATTCCAGTGTTTTTTTTAGGCAGTTTAGTATATAGGGATTACCTTAGTATTTAGATAAGGTCACTGTTTTTTCATGTTTTTTCTGTTTTTCTTTTTACATTGGTCTATATAATAAAAGTTAATTTTATTGGGTTTAAAGGATTAATCCCTTTCTCTATTTTTTTTTTTGTTTAAATTTTTTTTTGGTTTTTCCCCAGGCATTATTTTCTATATTGGGATTTTCTCCCATAAATATTTTTAATAGGAGTTAGGTTTTTTATATGCTTTTTTTTTGAAAAGAAATTCACGACAGACCAGAAAAGGTATTTTTATCAAAGAGCCCAAGAAAAGATTAACTTACTAAACCATAAAAACAAATTGAAATAAACATAAAAAAGAAATGAACTATGTATCAACTGTATGGCAAAGTGCAAAATGTACTCAACACAATGAATAGAAGTATAGCATTACTAAAGGTAAAGTATAATGACCGCATAATCAAAGTAAATGTAAAAGCGTGCGATACAAAAATAATGCAGCAAAATAATGGAGCAAGAGCAGTTTATAGTATATACATGTATAGTAAAAAATATTTAGTATTTTTCTAGATGGGGTCAAAAACCTAAGGCAAACTTTTTTTTCATTTATCAAAAAAAATTCCCAACAGCATAAATCAATAAGAAAAGGAGGAGATTAGCTCACAAATTTTCCAAAAAGACTTGCTATAATTTTTAAATGGGGGACCAAATAATAACTCTTACGAAAAACGCACATTTTAATCATGTATCATTTAAAAGGGAATCACTGTTTGCTGAACTCAAGATGTGGTTACAGTTGCTGATGCGGTTACACTTGCTGATGTTTTCCAAAAGGAACATTCCAGTCCAATCAACATACCAAAAAGAAACTAGTATCTTGTCATATACAGAGAAAATGTGTGTATAAATAAACCTCAATTGCCTCTACCTAGAGTGGGGACATTGTCCTGAAAAGGGCATCCTCACATAGTAAGTCCCAAAATTTTTAAACCCAGCTTTAGAAATCGGGGTTTTTAAAGGGGGAGAAAAAAATATCCACACTCACGATGAAATGGCACCACTAAGTTTTTATACCCTTAAAAAATTTAAAATCCACCCCACTTTTTGGGGCCCAAAAAAGAATTTAAAATCCTTCAAAGCCTTACTTTTTAGTACCCCGAAATTAAGTAAACCCCTTTAAAGATGTTAGGGCCCCTGTATGAAAATGCAGGCCAAAAACTTTTTTGTTGCCATAGCATCCCAAACAGATTCCCCCTTTTATTTCATAAATGCCGAAAAAAAAAAGAATGGGAGTCTGTTTTTGTTATCCTCAAAAAAAAATCTTAGGCCGTGTTCACCCGGGTTATTCACGGTGGATTTGTGAGCCATTGCCGCCGCAAATCCGGGTGAATAAAAGGGGGGGGACGGGGGGGGGGGGGCTGGGCGCGGGGGGCGCCCCTCCCGGCCCCCCTAACTGTCATTTCTACGGGGCGTACGCGCCGTA
>JAODAL010025220.1:0-59067 GCA_025379985.1 Phyllomedusa bahiana
CAAAGGGGCCCAAAAGGCTTTTTAAATTTCCCCCAGAATTACAAAATTCTTTGAAACTAATTTCCAGCATCCTTTTTATCTACCCCCTCTGAAATCTAGGGTTTGGGGGAACTTTAGATAATTTAAAGGCCTAGATCCTAAGGGGTTGGAAGGTGGGGAGAGGACTAAGTCCTGGAGATAATGCTACAAAATATGGGCTGTGCCCCCTCAATTATATTACCAGGTAGGTAGACAAGACCCTAGGTAGGTAGGCAAATAGGCAAGGACCCCAGTCTGTAGGTAGGTGGTTTCTCCCAGTTAGGTAAGGCTGTAGGTAGTTAGGGTCCCCTTTATATAGGCTGCAAGCAGTTAGGGACCCCTTTAGGTAGTATACAGGCAGTTAGGGCTTCCATGAAGTAGTATACAGGGCAGTTAAGGCCTTTTTTTAGGTAGTTCGCAGGCAGTTAGGGGTCTCCTTTAGGTAGTATACAGGTAGTTAGGGGGCCCCCTTTAGCTAGTGTGCAGGAAGTCAGGGGCCCCCCTTTAGCTACTGTGTAGGTAGTCAGGGCCCCTTTAGTATTTAGGTAGCCAGGGCCCCTTTTGTACTCAGGGCCCCTGTAGGTAGTCAAAGCGTCCTTTAGGTAGCCGGGCCCCATTGTAGGGTTTTAGGGCCCCTGTAGGTAGTTAGGGCCCCTGTAGGTAGCCAGGGTCCCCTTGTAGTTTAGGGCCCCCTTTAGGTAGCCAGGGGCCCCTTTGTAGTCAGGGCCCCTTTTATCAGGCCCCTTGTAGTCAGGGCCCCCTTTAGGTAGCCAGGAGCCCCCTTTGTAGTCAGGGTCCCCTTGTAGCCCCCCCTTTAGGTAGCCAGGGACCCGCTTGTAGTCAGGGGCCCCCTTTGTAGCCAGGGACCCCTTGTAGTGAGGGCCCCTTTTGTAGACAGGGCCCCCTTTTAACCAGGGCCCCCCTTTGAGCCGGCCCCCCTTGTAGTCAGGGACCCCCCTTGTAGCCAGGGACCCCCGTTATAGTCGGCCCCCTTGTAGCCAGGGCCCCCCTTGTAGATAGGGCCCCCTTGTAGTCAGGGGCCCCCCTTGTAGTCAGGGCCCCCCTTGTAGCCAGGGACCCCTTGTAGCAGGGACCCCCTTGCAGCAGGGCCCCCCTTTAGCAGGGGCCCTTGTAGCCAGGGACCCCTTTATAGCCAGGGACCCCCTTTTAGCAGGGACCCCTTGTAGCCCGGGCCCCTTTTAGCAGGGACCCCCTTTTAGCCCGGGACCCCCCCCTTGTAGCCAGGGCCCCCTTGTAGCAGGGCCCCCTTTGTAGCCCGGGCCCCCTTTAGGGCCCGGCCCCCCTTGTAGCAGGGCCCCCTTGTAGCCAGGGACCCCTTTTAGCCAGGGACCCCCTTGTAGCAGGGCCCCCTTTATGCAGGCCCCCTTGTAGCCAGGACCCCCCTTGTAAAACAGGGACCCCCTTGTAAACCCGGGCCCCCCTTGTAGTAGGCCCCCTTGTAGTCAGGGCCCCCTTGAGCAGGGACCCCTTTTAGCGGGACACCCCCTTTTAGCCAGGGACCCCCTTTATAGCCAGGGCCCCCCTTGTAGTCAGGGCCCCCCTTGTAGCCAGGGACCCCCCTTGTAGCCAGGGCCCCCCTTGTAGCCAGGGCCCCCTTTATAGCCAGGGACCCCCTTTATAGCCAGGGACCCCCTTGTAGCCAGGGACCCCCTTGTACCCAGGGCCCCCCTTGTAGCCAGGGCCCCCTTTAGCCACCCCCTTGTAGCCAGGGACCCCCCTTGTAGCCAGGGCCCCCCTTGTAGCCAGGGCCCACCTTTATAGCCAGGGATCCGCCTTGTAGCCGGGGACACCCTTTATAGCCAGGGACCCCTTGTAGCCAGGATCCCCCTTGTAGCCCAGGGCCCCCCCTCGTAGCAGGGACCCCCTTTAGCCAGGGATCCCCATGTAGCCAGGTGCCCCCTTGTAGCCAGGGACCCACCTTTATAGCCAGGGCCCCCCGTGTAGCCAGGGGCCCCCGTTATAGCCAGGGACCCCCTTGTAGCAGGAACCCCTTGTTGCAGGGATCCCTTGTAGCGAGGGACCCCCTTGTAGTCAGGTCCCCCCTTTATAGCAGGGCCCCCCTGTAGACAGTGCCCCTTGTAGCCACGGGCCCCCCTTTATAGCCAGGGCCCCCCTAGTAGCTCGGGCCCCCTTAATAGCCAGGCCCCCCTTGTTAGCCCGGGCCCCTTTATAGCCAGGCCCCCCTTGTAGGCCCGGGCCCCCTTAATAGCCAGGGCCATCTTCTAGCAGGGACCCCCCTTGTAGCCAGTGATTCCCCACTATAGCCAGGGACCCCCTTGTAGATAGTAAAAAAAAAAAAAAAAAAAACACAACAAACAGCACTTCTTACTGCTCGGCTCCCACTCCGGTCCGCTCTGTTGCTGCCGCGGCTCTGCCGGCCCTGCATAGGCGGCGGGTGAAGTGACGTCACCACGCCGCTACGTCAGCAAGTAGGGGCCGGCGGCCGGAAGCTGAAGGCCTAATGCCTTCAGCCTGTCGGGGAGTCAGCGGAGCGCAGCGCTAGTTGGCGCTGTGCTCCGCTGCCAACGGCAGCCCCGGGAGTCGGGGGACATTAGTTCCCCAACACCGGGACGGTCTCTGGGCGCTCGGGACGCGGGTCACGGGGTTCAGTGGGACGGATGCGCGGACGGGCCCCGGGGAGCGAACGGCACTGCCTCCGGGGCCACAGCGGCTCGAGGGGGGTCCCACCGGGGGATTCCCCGGTCCCCCGGCGGCCCAGTCCGAGCCTGCTCAGGTCCACCCAGATTAGGGAGGTTTCACACATAGCAGTTGACTGCAGGGAATGATAGCCTTGTAAATTATGTTATAAATCTGCTGTAATGAAGTTGGAAACTAATCCATGCCATAGTGTTCTCCTTCATTCAGATCCAGACTCTGATCAAAGCTACAACTCCTGATGACTTGTGTGGGTTCAGAAAACACGTTAGAAGATTCTCTCGGAGCCCAGATTTTGCCATACCAAGTACTCCTGGTGTCCCAACCTCAATGAAACTTGAAGAAGACCCACCTGGGTGCATGCTTCACACTGTTACAAGAAAGTGACTGGCGACCAACTAAGTCAATCATGAACTTTTCCCTTATCCTTTCATATGTTTGTATAGTCTGGATTGTGATGTAAAAATGCAAAAAGGGAAAAAACCAGGGGGGTGCCTGATGAATTCTAAGCTAGGGATCAGGTCAAAGCAGGGTTTGAATCACTTATTGCCAGATAAAATCAACAAAATGTATGGACTGGTTAAATTAATCTATTTGTAATCAACAGCGGTTTGTAATTACACCCGAGATGCTTACAGAGATAGTTGAACAATTAAGCGCCACCTCCATCTGACTCTCCAGAAATCATGAGGGTTATGAGATTGTAAACAATCCATTGATGCCTTTGCCCGGGACTGCTCTGAGGTGGCACCTGGCGGGCGTTGGTCAACTTTCATCCTTACCATCAAAGGCTCTGCGAGGAAGCCGGCGGTTGCTTGGTTATGCCCCTTGGAGCAAGCCTGACAGTGGTTTCATGGGTTCAACACCCACTCCACCTGTTTCACCCTGCTGTCTATGGAGAGTGACCTTTACCCCTTCTTGTTCAGTTTAGGGGAAAAGCATCAATCATCATTCCCGCTTTAGGGGGAGCAATAGACAGATTTTGATGTTTTTAGGGGGACTGCAAGTTGATAATTAAGGAAAAAACATCAAAAGTCTGTTTCATCATTACATTCTTATAAGCTCATCAGATAGTTTGTTAAACTGCTTTTACTGCTATACATCCCTTTTTGAAGTATCAATATCTCTCACACAGCTTTCCTTGAGACAGATCCGGTGTCTGCTAGAACCAAGAAATTCAAGGCCTTCCTCCTCCCCCCAGATGATACAGAGCGTTTGGGAAATTATAACTTGTCTCTTAGCGACCACCAATTGACCAATCATGTAGTGATAGAATAGTCATGTGATTACAAAGTTCTATTGGAATGTAGTTTACTGTGATTAAAGCAATTCATGTCCTAAACGGAAGGTTGGGGTTCATGTTTCTCGAGCTCCTGCTGTCGGCAGAAAATAATAACAATATAATTCGGAGGAGGCATTTAAATTTGGGATAAAAGGAGAGGAACAAAGATAATTTCCACACCTGTTTTAAATAAATCTTGCAAAATGACAATGCTTGGACTGGGTAAGTAACTGGGAACCCTGTTACTAGTGGGGTACCACAGGGGTCAGTATTGGGCCCCATCCCATTCTCTTTAATATATTCATTAATGATTTTACACATGGAATTCACAGTAGAATATCAATCAATTAAACAATAATAAAACCTGTGATTTAAAACATGCTAGCGTATGTGTCTTGCGTCTTCCATTTCGGCTCTTATCATGTTTGGCGAGTGTTTATAAGGTTTCTGTCCTTTGCATCACTGGGTCTCATAAATAATTTCACAAACATAGATATAGCCAAGTTATATCTCTGAACAACTTACATTTTTATAATCTATATAGTAAATGTGTCTTTAGTTATTAACTAACATTCCGAGTCCATTAACCCTGTTGACAGAAATTCAACCACATGAAAATCATTTATGATATTTCTCATATATGTCGGTTTCGTCCCAGTTTCTGTTAGCAAGTGGGTGAGCAGTGCGCGACCCTAAGGTCTTATGATATAGCTGTACTAATATATATCTATATAGGTTGTTGGTACCATGTCATAAGACTGAAACAATCTTTTATGGCGTGCTGGATTCTTTCCAGTAATAAAGTTATGAAGCTACCCCATACCTCAAAGAACTTTTGAGTATGTGATACTTTTTTTTAACTAGGCCTCCACCCAATCCATCTTCATTATATAGAAGAGTTTATCCAGAAACATCGCAAATGGTGGGGGGGAGTCCTGTGTCCACATATTTAAAATAGTTTTAATCCCTGATGCTGAGATCATGTATAAAAGTTTCCTACTCCCCAGTGCACAGGGCGGCGTCTGAGTGTCCACGTGGCCAAATATGGCCCACAGTGGGTTGCTAGGGACATATCTTGTTAGGTATTCTCTTGTGAAGGACATTACTCTGATCCAAAACCTCTGAATCACTGGACATTTCCAGAAGCCATGTATAGTCATTACCCTTTGCTTTACAGCGAAAACATTCAGTCTCAAAGATTTCCAGACTTAATCCCTCTGGGTGGGTTATGTAATGTACCCCTATGGTAAGAGCTGTACAGGACATTTCTTAATATATCTGTTTGAGAAAAGAAATCTGAGGCTATTATTCAAAGCATGATGGAGGGTCGCGGTCTCCAGGCTAGGATCATCCCTCTCTCCCACTTTGTGTCATGTCCCGTGTTTGTATCGTCCAAAGTCTAAAGGTGTACTGCGTCTGTAACCTCTATAAATGGTAGTGTTATGTTTAATCCCCTTCCGCCCGCTCCATGAGAGTGACAGTGCTCATGGTCTTCTAGAATGGGGGGTTGAGCATCTCATCCAGTGATAGTAATGTGATTAAAGACGATTATGTTTGAGTGTAATGTTTGCCCTGAATATATAAAGAAAGACATTTAACACCCCTGGGTCAATACGATAGTTAAATTCTCTTCAAAAGAAAGCAGTTTTTGATTATCTTTACTAACTAGTGTGAACCACCCATCTATCCCCCCAAACCTTCCAGTGATCAAATCATCTCCATATTTTAGGTTTCCCTCCCCTGATGTCCGGTTTTCCCCAATCAGAGCGCACCAATGATTGCTTGAAGGAGTGTTATGATACTCTCCGTTACGCATCTCCTTTGCATGCCCTCCAGGTAGTCTCCAATAAGGGGTTTGATTTAATTAGAGCTGGGATCTGTTGTACTGGTAGATGTAAGAAGTCCGATAGCAATGTCCTCCCTAAATAGTATTGATCTGCCGTGATGTCTGCGAACACCATCGTACCCTGCAGCCAGTCCAGTTTTCCACCCACTTCAAGAGGCTGTTCCACTTTATATGCTCATTATTGTTTAGGGAGTATTGTATAACCGCATTATGTCGGTAGCTGCAGCAAACACAAACCACGGGATTCTCTATATGCCCTTTTTCCCATTCCAGACAATCGATCGTATATTAAATCAACGCTCAAGCGTTTCACATCTTTGTGTGTATCTAAAGGATTTGGAGATATATATCCAGGTATATAGAGATTTTGAGGTGAACGTTTGGTGTTAAGATGTTCCTATCTTCATATAGAGCATAATCTGGCAATTTTCCTCCAAGCCTCTAATCTGTTTCTCCCATTTCAGATACAATATATGTGAAACATTAAATTTGTACATTAAGGCAGGATTCCTTGATATCTGCACCCCCAAATAAGGTAGCATGGATGTGCACCATTTGAAAGAGTGGGGGGTGTGCTTGCCCTACTGTAGGCCACACTGGTCCATTTACATTAAAGCAATTTGAGTTATATCTACGTGTATATGCAAGAACCTGTAATTGACCAATCTCTGTCCCAGAGTTTGGAGTATCTGCGGTAATGTGTGTTGTGGATCTTGGATTTTTAGCAATACGTCATCTGCAAATGCAGCTAAACTCCACTAAGTGTGGGTAAGAAGTCCTCCATTCCCTATTAATGCGTGCTGAGGCGTAAAGCAGGTACAGCACGGTATCCAATGATGAAGTTAAACAAAAGGGGGTGGAAAACTACAACTTGCCATATTCCTCTAAACATATCTATCAGTCCTGATCAGGGATAATTATTAATCAGCAGTACTTTGGTTGTATGTGCCTTCTTATGATATCTTTGACAACGTTCGGCGAAAGTTTGGGGACCGAGTGAGTCCTATAGACAAGCATGTTAGTGCTAGCGTGAGAAGGGCATGAAACTGTGTTCAAACGCATTTTTTGTCAATCTAAGGTCTAGCACGACTGCAATGGAGGTTTTAGCGTCTTGTGTTCTCTGGCTCTCAACAATGCATTCACACTGCCCTAGATTTTGTAACTGACTGTCTCCTTGAAGAAACCTCTTGGGCTGGGTTGAGCGATCAGGGTGTGTTAGAAAGGGTTTGTATTCTTGTGCCTTGCAAGTGTGTTAGTAAGACGCATTAGTAGTAATTGCTATAGGTCGGTAGTTTTTTAATACTTAGCATATGGGGTCATTATCTGTTTTTAGGTAAAAGATTTGTGATTGACGAGTCTAATGAAAATATTTCCATAGATCCCTTGATCCTTGATGTAGTTAGTTTATAAAGATCACAAGAATTGAGGAGAACACCCTGTTGGTGATGACTAGTTTGTAGAATTCGTAACGTTGCGGCCGTCAGTAGCTCCGAGACTTATATAGGTGGTACAAGAAGCTATTGGGCCTTCTCTCCTCCTCTCTCTGTTAAAGGGCTATACAACAAAGAAACTATTGAACTACCTACAGACCTGGGCAAGGGGACTGATAGTGAATGCTATAAAGGAGTGGAAAATATTGTGCCCCACTCACGTCGTGTTAAGCCCTCTATCTTGATCCACCGAAAGAATTGAGAAAGTAACTCAAAAATTTCACTATGTTCGTCCGAGATCTGTAAAGTTGTTAATGGATTAGAGGGTCTTATAGCGACTATCACCCCGGTTATTGGCTTACACATATGTTCTTGCCAAAAGTAGTCGCATGCCCAAAAATGTGACTGATGTGACCTGATTTCGCCTCTTAAAATATTTTGTTTTGAGGTGAGAACTTACGATTCATGCCCTATGACCTTTAGATAAATGTATTTCGAAGATATGCCTTTCCTTCCTAATGCCCCGTTCTGATACAGTTACTCTGAGGGGGTTCTGCTACTTCCTTACTTGTGCTATTACATAAGCGTAGAATGGAGTTTCTGAAACTTTCTATGCACGTCCCTTCTTTTACTAGATACATAACTAATTCAGATGTGACTCCAGAAAACCTCCTTGCAGCTCATCGCCGAACTAGTATTCCCGCAGTCATTCACGCCTCAGCCAACCAAACAATTTCACCACCTCATATCCTCCCTGTCCCACAAGCCCCAGAACAATTATTCAAAACCTTCACTCTCTTTCCCCGACCACAAAACACCTCCTCCCCCATCCCTCTTTCTCAGCAGATGACTTTTGCCATACACATTCCACCACAGAAGTATCAAGCCTCATCATATAAAGCTCAGCCCTCAGATCCCCACCACACCTCCCTTCTACCCTTATTTCAACCTGCTCTTCCCCCTTAAACATGCTATCCCCCAAAGTCCTTCATGAGAAGTCTCTTTCCTCCTTACTGTCCAAATCCAACCTCACTACCCGTAGTCTTGACATACCCCTTAGCCAATCCCACCTCACCCAGATCTCTCAGAGCTTCTATCATCCCACACTATCACCCATCTCTTTCAACTATCACTAACCCGGCCTCTATCCCTTCTGGCTGCCTTTAAACTATGCTACTAAGACTCCTATCCCTAAAAAAAAACAACCCTTGACCCATCTTCTTCCTGTCCAACATATCGCCTCACATCACACTGCTGGAGCTCCCTTTTGCTTCCAAACTCCTCTAGCAGCACATCCTGACTCTTCAGCTGTCCCTCCCACCTCTCCCTTCCGAACTCTCTTCATGACCCACGTACAATCGGTATTCGACCCCACCCCTCGTACCGAAACTGCCCTAACCAAAGTCACTAATGATCTAGTAACTGCTAAAGTCCTCATGCCACAACACTGACTGTCTACCTCACTCTTTGGACCTGTCCTCTGCCTATGACACTGTCGACGCATCCTGCCTCTACAAATCTCTCTCCACCATCGGCATCATGGAATTCTGAAGGCTCTTCCTGATCTCCTCTATACCTCACATGATCGGACATTTCAGCTTTCTCTCATTCTCGCTTATCCAGCCTCCTCCTTCCCGCCACTCTGCTGTTTGGTATCCTCAAGTGTCAGGACTGAGGTCACCACACTACACTCTCTTCTTTATTCTATATACTCTTTGGCCTGCGTCAGCTTCATAAGCCTCACATAGCTTTCATTACCACCTGTATGCTGATGAATACCCAACCTACAGCGCTCTCGGCCCAGATTGTCACTTCTCTACTCTCCCGGATCCCTGAATCTCTAGTCCTCCATTTCCTTCCCATCTACTCATCAAGTCCTAACTCACTAATCAGTGGAGAAAGACAGAACACTCAATCATCTTTCTAACCCCATCCCAACTCTCACCCCTGCGCCCTGATCTCTCTATTACAGTCAACGGTCACCTACACTTTCACCGTGTCCCACATGTCCCTGTCTTGGGGTAATCCTAGACTCTGCTTTATCTTCAAAACCACACACCAAACCCTCACCTCTGCCTGCCGCCCCCACCTGAAAAACACTCTTGCATCCGCCATTCCCTGGGCTTGACACTACAAAAAATGCTGGTCCAGCCCTTGCATCTCCCCCTAGACTATGCAACATCCTTCTCATGGCCTCCCACTACACCCCCCCCCTCCAATCCACCCAAAAACCTCTGTTTCCGTCTATCCACCCCCCCTCGCTACCCCCTCCCTCTCCCCCTGCCCAAATCCCTTCACTGGGCTTCCCTTGCCCTTAAATTCATTTCAACTCAAACCCATGCCAAAAGGGCTCTCCATGACCTCTCCCCTCCATACATCCTGCCCTAATTTCCAAAAATCTCCCCCCACCACTCCCGCTCCTCACAGGACCTTCTCCCTGCTCTCCCCTTATCACTCCTCACACAACCGTCTCCAAGACTTTCCCGGCTTCACCCACACTCGGGAACCCTCCCCCAACACATCAACTCCCCCATTTTTTAAACCACTTCAAAAGCAACCTAAAAACCCCATTTCTTCAGGTTTGCCTAAACCTTCACTAAACTTTCACAAAATTCCTCCCCAGACATGCCTGCCCCCCACCCCGTCTCTTTCCCCCCCCTTGAGATTGAACCCTCGCGGGGAAAGGGGCCCCCTCTCCCCCTGCCAAATTATCTTACCCTTATCACTGTATTATTTTTTACTTATGTAATTTTTTGTAACCCCCTCGAATGTACATCGCCATGGAATCAATGGAGCTTTAAAATAAAAAAAAATAATAATAATAATGGAACAGCCCCCCTGTTTTTCCAAAAAAATCCCATGCTGACAGTTGTGAAATATTATTTTTATTCTACTGTTTGGGCCACAAGTTTCACTATTTCCCTTTCCAGTTATGCAAATGAGGGGCATGTACACCGTTTTTTGAACGCTAGAAACTCAAGAAAACTGACAGGGGCTTTTAGCTAAAAGGAGCCCAAATTTACAGTCATTCCAGGGACAAAAGGGAGCCTGCCTTCTTCACAATGCCCTCATAGAGAGAGAACTCCTGGATAAGAAGGAAAAGCAACCAGGATACGAGGACTGTCTGCAGCCGGACCATCCATCCCATCCATCTGCACGAGACAGGGATTGCCGCCATCTTAAGGTACCTCAGCGGATGCGTGCACGCCAACGAGCTCAGGACTGTGAGAAGGCCTGATATTAGTTTAGTTAGTTTAGGCTCAGTTACAGGCCAAAGGAGGGTTTCCCAAATACATCCTCCTGCTCAGGACTTGGAGAGTTTGCTATCGCACCATTAGCTACTTGAACCGGTTCGTCTGTGAGGGAGAGTTTGTGTCGCATGTGTGTTTGGGAGGGAAGTGGGTAAATCATTTAAGCTGTGTAAGCTGCTGTGCTGCACCACGAGCCCCTGCAACCGCCACCACACACAATTGTTCCCGTTGGTGATTACGGTATTAAAAAGGTAAGGGGTTATTCGGCCTTTCCGAGCCCCCACGGTTAAAGGTAAAGTTCCGGGCATCCAGAGAGTACACTTCTGGCGGCGCTCTGTGAAATACAGGGGGGGGGATACATATTTGTACATTTGTGTTTGGGGTTCTGTTCACCAAGTTGAATTCAGAGAATTCAGTAAAACAAACCGTTGTTAAAGCTGGTGTTGGAGTCGGTTCTTTGTCCGGATTTCGCTGTATTCCGGAAAACCTTGCCCTCGGTATTTTCGGCTTACAACTTGGCGTAGTCGTTGCAGGATACAGCGATCGTTATGGACAAGCTGCGGGGGGAGATCTTCCCCCGGGTCAGTGGCGCGGCCCAGAGCCAAGCTCAGGTGCCCCTACAGTACACACCCAAGTGAGTTATGTCCCTTTAGGGCCACTATTGCAATCCCTCCCCAAATTTGACACTGCAGGACTGGACAGAAAGGGTGCGTAGCGCAGTAAAAATATGTAACTTAGCTCCGGAACTGGGGCAGAAATAGCCCTGGGGCCTTGGAGGGGACTAAGGGGGACATAATGGTGTGACCTGAGTCTGAAAGGGACACGCCAGAGAAAATATTCTCGCTGTTGGAAGGGACCCAAGGGGGGTTTACCAAAGTGGTGCACCTGCGAAGTTACTTCTTCAACCGGCCGCAAAGAGAGGGTGAGACCCTCATGCAGTACTCTAATGCCCTGCAGGAAACATTGAATGAGATAAGGCGGCGAGACACAGTGGCTATGGGGGCCTTCCCTGAAGTAGATAAGCTACTAAGAGACCTGTTCATTGTGGGACTGTACAATAAATCCTTACAGGCCCAAATTGCAGGAGATGACCCGAAGACGGCTGACCTAACTTTTACAATGTCTACTTAGCCGCTGTAGAGAGGAAGAGGAACCCAATGCCCGTAGGGGAAAGGTTTGTGAGTAGTACCTAAGCAAGCAGAGAACGGGGGGAAACGCAGAGTCTTTAACAAATGTGTCCAGGTTTTAAACGAGCAGAGTTGAGAGAACTTCGGCTTGAGGTGTCCCAGATAAAAGGCAGAACGGCCACAAGCTCCAGAATACTTTGGCTTCCCCAGCCAACCCCTTTCAGATCACTCCACAGCGGGTCCTACCGCAAAAGGTCCACCAGGTGTGCAAGGTATAGGGGCCCCTCTGCTGGGCTTGTCAACATATGGCCACATCGCCAGAGAGTGTCACGAACGTGTAAGGGCAGAGCCGGCGTTAAACTACCAACCGCCACAGTAGCGGGGCGTCCTGTGCGGGGCAACAGAAACCAAAGCCCATCCCGTAAAGGAGTACGATCTTTACGCCAGTAGTCCTGTTAGGGAAACAGAGCTAGAAGGCAGAAAGGTGCACTGTCAAATTTGATACTGGTCAGAGTGGACCCTGATGCCCTTGGAGTTCTTTGAGAGACACTTCGGGTACATGATGGAGCCAAAGATGGCAGCTAAATTAGGCTGATGGCAGCCAACAATGGTGAGCTGGATTACAAGGGATAGTTTGGATGCAGGTCCGACTGTTGGTCAAGACATTGGCAAGAAGGAGTTGTGCTGGTGGATCACCCATCCAAGAGAGGAGTGGATGTGATCCGGGCATAACTGCTCCGAGACCTGGATAAACACCTCTATGCCAAAGAGGGGCCAAAATATGGCAGCGGGCCACCACCACCGGCCCACTCAGAAAGTCCTACGACAGATGGTAAAGGAGCTGCAGTCTGCAGAAGAGCCCCACAACCGGTCGCCCCAAATGGGCACGGAAGGTGTCACGAAAGCCCCGATAAAGATCCCGCCACGACATAAAAAAAATATTGATACTCCCAGTGGAACCAGACGGAAGTTGAATGGGCTGGAAGTTTTGGGTTGAACCAAAGTCCACAGGAAGAGTCACAGAACCGACCACGGGTAGCTCGGGCCCTTGCCACTGTGGAGAGGGGATTGAAACCCGTGAGATGCCTCAACGCATGGACAGCGAGTTTGACCAAATTCCTGCAAATACCCTACAGCCAAGTCCATTTTTCCTGGAGAAGATATCTTCCGGCGAGAGGACGTCACGCTATGGCCCGACAAGAGGTGGGCCTGGACCTAGTGCAGTGGGCGTCCAAAGGGCAAGCCTTCCGACGGGGGAAGGGGAATGGCTGAGTGATTATGGCTCAGATTAAAAATTGACCGCGGGAAACCCTGACTCCAGGGCAACAACAGCTGCTGGAAGATACCCTCTGGAAATTCCGGGAGGCGTTCTCAAGACAAATGAAGACTTGGGGTGTGCTTCTACCATCGAGCATAAAAATTTCCCCACAGGCGATGCCCCGCCCATCCGAGAACGGAAACCGACAAATCCCCCCAAAATGTACCGGGAAGTGAAAGACAAGGTGGCCAGCATGCTGAGAAACGGGTGATTCAAGAAAGACAAAGTCCCTGGGCTGCCCCATTTGTTTTGGGCGAAAAAAAGATGGCAGTCTCAGGTTCTGCGTAGACTACAGGAAGCTAAATGCCCAGACCATTCGTGACGCCTATCCACTCCCCGGATTGAAGAGTCGCTGTCCGCCTAGGCCATGCAAAGTTCTTTTCGCCCCCTTGACCTGGCCAGCGGATACTGGCAGGTACCAGGGGCTGAGAAGGGATAGGGCAAAGACAGCTTTCATTCTGCCTATGGATTCTATGAGTTCAATTGGATGCCGTTTGGGCTTTCCAACGCCCCAGGACTTTCCCAGGGGCTGATGGAACACGGGTCTAGGGGATCTTAACTTTGACTCGGTGCTGATCTACCTGGACGATGTGGTGGTGTTCGGGAATTCGTTCGACGACCATCTCGTCAGGTTCAGGTTCTGGAACGACTACGAGACCATGGGCTTAAGATCAAGCCAAAGAAGTGCCAGCTCTTCCAGCAGCGAATAGAGTACTTGGGGCATGTGGTCACTTCAAAATGGATACAGCCGGGCCCCCCAGTAAGGTGGAAGCAGCCCAAAACTGGCCTCGGCCGTGTACACAAAGAGAGGGCTGGCATTCCGGGGCTGGCTTGGTATTACCGAAGGTTTAAACCCCGTTTCGCTCATCTGACGGGCCCCTTAAATGAGTTAATTAGGGTACTGCTGGGGTCCAAAGAATCGCCTTATTGAGTGGGGACCTCGGCAGCAAGAGCTTTTGAAGCGGTAAAAGAGGGGGCGAAACCCGTGCTCCAATTCTGGCCTATGCGCAGTTCGACACCCCCCTTTCTGCTGTATACTGACGGTAGTCCCACATGGGGTTTGGGGGCTGTGCTGTCCCAAGTCCAGGAGGGACGGAGAGGGTTTAAATTTCCTAGCCAGTCGGTCCTTGCGGGAGTCAGAGCGCAATCCTGACAATTATAGCTCCTTAAGTTGGAATTGTTTTGGGCCCCGTGTGGGCCATGACTGAAAGGTTCGCAGAGTACCTGACAGGTGCAGAGGTGACTGTCATGACCGACAAAAAACCCCTTGCCCCATTTGGAGAACGCTAAGCTTTGGGGCCCTCGAGCAGAGATGGTGGGACGACTCTCAAAATACCAAATTCCGCATTAAGTTCCGGGCAGGGAGGGAAAATGGGAATGCCGAGCCCTCTCCCCGGTCCCAGTCAGACTACCAAACCCGCAGCATTGATGAGGAATAAGAAGACACTGAAATGCCCGACTATATCCAGTTCCCTGCATTCCAGCACAACGCACACTCAAGACCGGTGGAGTCTGGGATGCCGATGGTGATGGGAAAGACAGTGGCTGATTGGCAGAGGGTCCAGGATGGTTTCCCAGATTTAAAGAGTGTGGAGGGGTGGGTCCCGTCTCGGGTGTGGCCCCCACCAGAGGAGCAGGCCCAGCTGACTCAGGGGGGCAAAAGCTGTTTTATGGCAGTGGGATAAGCTGAGTGTTTCCCAGGGTCTCCTTTGCCGACCATCTACTTACAACGGGGTTGCAGCACAGACAACAGATTGTTATCCCCATGTCATTAAAGGGGCCCGAGGCTGCTCGGGAAGCCCATGAGAGAGGCGCCCATTTTGGGAGTCACAAAACCTATAAGTGCTTCAAAAGACTGGTTTTTCTGCCCTGACTTGTTAAGCATGGTGTCTGAAGCTGCCTCAAGTGTCGTACCTGTGGGTTAAGTAAGAGCACTGAACAGCGGGCTCCCGTTCAGACCATCCGGACATCTGCGCCCCTAGAGCCCTGATGATTGACTATGTGCAGATTGGGTACTCTGCCTCTGGGGATTCCGACTGCTTGGTCATGACAGACCAATTTCACTAAGTATGCCGTGGCTGTACCCACTAAGGGATCAGACTGCAGAGTCCCGCTGCTGAGGCGGTCTGCAAGCACTTTATACAGGTGTTTGGGTGCCCACAGAGGATACATTCCGACCAAGGGGCGTGTTTTTTCCCAAAGGGGGTATAATGAGTGAACTGTACCATGTATGGTTTTAGCGTTCCCGTACTAACTCCGTATCATCCCAGGGGGAACGAGCTTTTGAGAGGTTTAAAAAAACCCCACCCTTATCCAGATGCTGCGGACTTTAGAGGACAGCCAGAAGGCTAGGTGGCCTGAGTCCCTGCCTGAGCTGATGTGGCCTATAACAATAGGGTGCACAGTACCACAGGTTACTCCCCACACATGCTGATGTTGGAAGACCAGTCGAGAGATTGAGGATCCTTCACATGCCCAGTCCGACAGAATCACCACCGACCACTACCACGGGCCCGGGTCCAGGAACACTGCCCGCCGACTGCGGAGGTGCAACAAGGGTTGTAGAGAGCGTCTGAAACAATGGGGCATCCTAACCCAGGCCTGTTGCAGAGAGACAGTTTTGCCCAGGTGAATCGGGGCATGGTCAGGAGTAAGAGGCCATCTGGGGAAATTGGAAAGGGAGGTGGGAGGGGTCCCATATGTGGTCAAGAGAAGGGTGGACCCCCGCCATCCCAGTCTACGAGGTAGAGCCGATAGGGACAGGGGCCCATCAGAAATCTGCACAGAAAATATGTTGAGGGGGCTGTGATTTTGAAGTGCCTGAAACTACGGGCCCCAAGTACCTACCCCTGTCCAGAGCCCCCCTAAGTCGAAGAATGGGGGCTGTCCCCAATTGCCGGCGTCACCTGAGGTTCCAGCTGCGACAATCTTGCCACCCAGGGAGAGAGTGGAGCAGCCAACAGCTCCTTCCCCAGGGGATGTGCCTGAAGCCCCTGAGCCCATAGCCCCACGTAGGACTCCCAGAACCAACCCTGGTGTACCCCCCCAGCGCTATGCGCAAGATGAGTTTGTGTGGGGAGAGTTGTCGAGGACGCCAACTTCTAGTGGGGTGGTATGTGGGATAGTGGAACAGCCTTCCTGTGTTTTCCAAGTAAAATCCCATGCATGACAGTTGTGAAATATTTATTTGTATTCTACTGTTTGGCCACAAGAATCACTATGTTTCCCGTTTCCAGTATATGCAAATGAGGGACATGTAGCAGCCGTTTAGAACTGCTAGAAACTCGGGGAAGAACTGACAGGGACAGTTGAGCTAAAGGAGCCAGGATTTACAGTCATTCCAGGACAAAGGGGTGCCTGCCTGTCTTCAAAAGACGCCATCATAGAGAGAGAGAGAGAGAACTCCTGGATAAGAAGAACAAGCTAACCAGGATAGCGAGGAAATGTCTGCAGCGACCATCCATCTCAATCAACTGCACCTGAGGACAGGGATTGCCGGGCCCTCTTTAAGGGACCTCAGCGGATGCTGCACGCCAACGAGCTCAGGGCTGTGAGAAGGCCTGATATTAGTTTAGTTAGTTTAGGCTCAGTTTACAGCCAAAGGGGGTTTCCCAAATACATCCCCTGCTCAGGACTTGGAGAGTTTTGCTATCGCAAACCCTTAGCACTGAAACCGGTTCGTCTGTGAGGGAAGTTTGTGTCGCATGTGGTGTTTGGGAGGGGAAATGGGTAAATCATTTAAGCTGTGTAAGCTGCTGTGCTGCACCACGAGCCCCTGCAACCGCCCCACAACACAATTGTTTCCCGTGGTGTTTACGGTATTAAGAAGGGTAAGGGGTTATCGGCCTTTTCCGAACCCCACGGTTAGGTAAAGTTACCGGGCATCCAGAGAGTACAACTTCTGGTGGGGGCGCTGTGCAGCACGGGGGCCCCTGGGATACGTACTTTTTACATATGTGTTTGGGGGATCTGTTCACCATCTTGATTCAGAGAATTCAGTAAAAACAAAACCGTTGTTGAGCTGGTGTTGGAGTCGTGTTCTTTGTCCTTGACTTCGCTGTATTCCGGAAAACCTGCCCTCGGTACTCGGCTTATACATCATCTATCTGTGTTAGGTTGTCATCCACGTAATTAGCCCACTGGGCCTGTAAGCAAGATTTTAAATCATCTGAATGGAGCAGGCAAGTGGGAAAACGCCAAAACTTATTCACCTGTCGGGGGGTCCACCCATGAGAGACAAAGTGATGGGTGCGTGGTCCGATATGGTGATAGCGTGTAGGGTAGAATGTGTTGTGGCATTCCATAATTTTAGGGATATCAAAAAATAATCAATTCTTGAGAAGCTCCTGTGCACTGAGGGGGTATTTAAGTGACTCCCTGGAGTTAGCATTCATGTCCTCTAGGGTTTCACACAAGGGCATTAGGTTTTCAATCAGGTGTAGAATATCTCTGGTGGCTAGGGAACTGGAAACTCTCTGTGTTGTTTTGTCCAACATGTGACTCAAAACTGCGTTAAAATCCCCGCCCACAATGAGGTTAGTGTCACCTCTTTGTGTTAGCATCGCGTTGAGCTTGGCAAAAAAATTGGTATTGGGTAAATTTGGGGCATATATGTTAAAAAGTGTATAGTGTGTGCCTGCCAGTGTGATCCGCAACAGGAGGAATCTGCCACTTTCGTCAACAAGTTCTTCCTCCACCACCTGTCCCATGCCTTTGCGGAACATGATCGTCACGCCCCTTGATTTAAAGGAGAACCTTGCCGTGTAACAAGAGTCAATCCATGGGGCCCTAAGGCTAGCTGTCGTTCCTTTTTTTCCAATGAGTCTCTTGAAGGTAAATGATGTCTGGTAAATGATGTCTTCTTTCAATTAATGGGGGTGTTAAGACCCGCTACGTTTCAACTTATTAAATAGAACGGGGCGGCCGTGGCCGTGTGCAAAGTGGTTTGGTGTTGTGTCATGGTACATCAAATGGTATATGTACGAATAAGATAACAGATCTGTTCAGGAGCCGCTCTGCCGTCCCAGCCAGCAGCGAAGCGCACTCAGAATTTAGCTCACTGCTCGCCCCAGCGGGGCCGCGTGCCAATATCACTGCGCTCGCAAGACATAAATGGGCTCGGTTAACAGTAAATAAACATGTAACAGAGCTACATACATAGTCAGGGTCCTGTGTGGACTCCCCGTTTAAACAATTCCACTTCTAGTAAGTGTATATTTAGTCTAAACAACTTATAAGAATCTACAGAAGCATTGCTTTCCTGTCCTTCCCTTCAAGTAGTTAACCGTTGTCACGGTCTCCTCCTATATTGAAATGTTGTCTGGCGAGCGCCGGGTCGTCAAAGACCAGTTGTCTGCCCTCTAAGCCTAGCTGGGTAAGCGGTTTGGAATCAAATGGCCTGTTCGTGCAGGTGTCTGCATATTGGTGTGAATAGTTTCCTTTTTTGCGTGACACTAGCTGAGTAATCTTGAAATAGGATTGTGTCCCCCAATCGTCAGATCATTACGCTCTCTGCATGCCCTTAAGATTCGTTCCTTAACAGCCCAGTTAAGGTACCTGGCTGTGATTGGGTGGGGCCTAACATTCCTTTCTCCTTCCGGCCTCTGCGGTCCCAACCTATGCGCTCGTTCCACTGCCCATGGATCTAAAGTTAGCTCCTTTCCTAGGGCTCTAGGAAGTTCCGCAGTCAAATAGGATGTCAGGTTGTCCCTTTTCACAGACTATGGAATTCCCACAAAGCGGAGATTATTCCATCTGCTGTGGTTTTCCAGGTCTTCTATTCTCTCAATTAGAACTTCTTCAGTGTTTCTTATTTGGGTCAAAGAACTTTCCACAACTGATGTGGTGACTTCGCAAGAGGTAACCCTATTTTCAAGGTCCACAATCTTTTGTGTATTAGTTGTTATTAGTACAAGAGACGAGTTAATTGAGGAATGCCTCCAGGCGCTTATCGAAAAGTGGCATCAACAGTCGCGAGACCTCCTGGGCCACGGTAGTTGCGCTGCAGGGTTCAGGGTCTTGCATAGGGCTCCATAAACTAAGGGATGACAGTTTTGAGGGCGTGATGTTGTCTCTAGAGACGAGTTCTGGTGAAGGGGGGCTCGCCATTTCCTTCACTGTATGCTTCTTTTGAGGCATGGTAGACATTTTCTTTCCCCCCTTCTTCGCTTCACCTTTTGGGGGCAGAGCCAGTAGTCTTTTGGCTTGATGTGCGATAGGGGTATTAGGGATGGACTGAGAGTTTAAACGTGTTTGTCTTTTGCTCTGACTTCTAGATAAGTATTTGTCCTTCCCCTTCGTCCAGGGGTCTGAAATGTGATTATAGGCGGAGAATATGTGTAGGAGGTATCAGGGCAATATTTTGAGCCTAATTTATAACATTGGATTGTTGTTGTGTCAGAAGTCTAAACAACTCTGTAAGTGACTGACTGGGTTGTCAGTGATACAGCCACAGAGCAAACGAAGAAGAAGAAGAAAAAAGGGGGGTAAAAGAGGGGTGAGGTGAGGAAAGGGACAGACGGTAGAAATGTGAGTAGAGATGTAACAAGTGATATAATCACATTAGCAGTGCCTACAGTGTTCCTCCCAACACCTGGCTAGAGATAAAAATTATACCACGGTTGCTTACAGTACTGAAAGATCCCCAGTACCCAGCTAGAGATAAATAATGCAATGAGATGGATAGTTCACCTCCCGCTTATTCTGCATCAAACACCAGTTACCGCAGTTAGAGCACACACTGCTGGATTTATACGAGTCCCTTCGGTGTAGAGACCTGTTTCAGTTTAAATAGTTCTCCAACAAGAGGTCTAACAGCGGTGAGACAAGAAACCAGGGCGAGTGTCTGTCTTCTCTGCACATATATGGCTAGTAAAAGGTGACCTCGGGCCACATCAGTCCTAGTGCAGTGTCTCAAAATTAGCTTGTATGCGCTGCAAGTGAAAGTTTGGTGAGAGTATAGGGGGTCGTGCTTGTAGCGCCAGCCAAGGATCAGCGCTTAGCCCTGGTGCTTTAATATAAACGTGGTTCCTACCACCGGAGTCAGACATGAATCAGGGGGTGGGGTGGAGGGGATCTGTTGGGGGAGCAGCCAGGGAGTCCGGGGGCTCTGCCAGTGCTTAGGGGTTTTGGGGTGTGCTTTGTAACCTCCCCGATCGCTGCACGAAGAGCACCGCACTTTGTGATAAGGACTGGTGCCAAGTTGGAAATTGGTTGTCTTTGTAAGTTAAGGGCCAGAATCTGATGTCTGCACTGAGGATGCGACGCTACGTTGTTGCTATTGTTCCATCTCTGATAGCAGGAGTTGGTAGTCAAATAAGACAGATCAGCTTGTCCTGGTTTGGGTTGAAACTCGAGCCCACCAGGGACTCCAAAATGGCCGGCCTTCCCGCCACTGCAAGCCGAGGAAGAAGTGGGGGAAGGGCTAGCGGGGGGATGCACGGAAGCCCGCAAGTTGCTGTTTTCAGCCACGCATCTGTCGCCCCTGTAGGTTTGGTCACAGTAGGGAACGTAGCCCGGATCCCCGTGATTGGCAGCCCACCAGTTATGCGCTGTGAGAGTTGTTGTCTTCTCTCCCTAGCTGCAGACTGTGCCTACAGAAGTGAGGCCCAAAAATGGCTGATATTCCTGCCCTCGGAATTGCGCCAGGTTGCGCCCCGACTTTTGAGCGGTCTGTGTGAGGAGTCTCTCCAGCTGCCGCATCTCTCCTCCTCTACATCCCCGGTGCCACCGTTCCATTGGAGTCCCCCTGGGACACGGTACCTATGCCGCTCGGGTCATGAGGGCTGTTGTTTTGTGGCCTCGCTGCATTTATCTGCACCTCTCCACCTTTCACCGCCAGATGACGAGCGGTCTGTACACTGACCCACCCGCTGGATTTCCAGATGCAGCCCCGAATCACTGTTGCAGGCGGTCTTCGTCCGTCGGTGACTTTGCTGAATCTGGGTGCTGTGGGCTCTCACTGCGCAGGCTCCTGGCGTCATGGTGCGCTGCCTAGGCCATGGAGTCTCCGACTCTCGAACCACCGTGGAAGTAGTTTTGAGCCGTGCCTTTTCGGCGGTAATAGCATTCTCCAGGGCGTTTGAGGTTGTTAAAAAGACGCCCAATAGTGATTTTAAACACTATTTTGGTGCTTGGGTTCAGGAGCTCTTCTAAAACACGCTACACCCAGTAGCTCCGCCCCCAGAAGTCACTGTCCCCATATATATGGCAGCTGTGGCACTGAGAGCTGAAGGTTTCCCACCAACTAGTTAGAACTGTTCCTAAATTCTTGCAATTCTTTATTTGATGGTGAAGTCTGCACTTATCTTGAAAGAAACACAATTCTTTTTTTATTTTAATATGCATTTTGATTTTGAGCAGGGCAGTGGAGTCGGCAAGCCAAACCCCCGACTAATACTCCTCAATTTCCCAAACTTCCGACACCCGACTTCTGACTCCCTCATTCATGGCGCATGTTTAAGTGATAACTTTACTGTAGTAAAATGGTAACATCAGGCTTTTTATCACCTTATGATACAATAATCAAGCTATTTGGGTAGAACATACACTGACGAGCAAAATGGTAACAATGTTTTTAACTTTTGACTTTCAGGCTCCACATCTCACCATCCACTACAGCTTTGTACATGAGACTACCATTATTTTAAAGACAATCATCTTACCTAATTTATACATAAATTTGACTTTCAAGTATTTAGCATCTTCTTAGTTCTGCAGATTCTTGTCATGTAACTGCATTGTTACCGTTTTGTTCCTAAAAATCAAAATGTTAATTTTTATTATTTTGTTAGTATTTGGTAAATTCACCTTTTGGCTTTCAATACTGCCTGAATCTTTCTGGACTCTGGATAACATTCAAGTAGGTCTTGACCAAAATCAGATCCCAGTTCTCTTCTACACGTTCCCAATGTTGGTGCATACTGGACTTGGGTACGAATACAGCTTTTCTTCACCTTTACCCACAAGTGTTGGATTGGGTTGAGGACTGTGGAGGCCAATATAGCAACTACTTCATTGTCTCTGAACCATTCCTTTTCCAACCTTGATGTTGTTGTCCTGCTGGAACACTATGTCGTCCTTTTCATACCCATAGTACTCAAGTATATGAAGTAACACATGTTGTAGGATATTCACATATAGCTCAGTATTGAGATCAACATTGATCCTGGTCAAGTATCAAACATCTTTGGCTGTAAAACAACCCCATACCATCAATGCTTCTTATAATGAGATTGAAGTTGAGACTTCTTCGCCTTCTTTCGGGTCATCATTCCAGACCTGTGTAATGCATGTTGCATTGTGCTTGCGTGGATGTCTGTGATCTCACTCTTATGAAGCATACGAGCCACCTCCACTGCCGTGTTTGTCACGCCAGAACTTGTGATGAGCCAACTTGTTGACTCTGATATTTTGCCTGGACGTCCACCTCTTGGCTTTTGAATGGATGGACTTCATTTCATATTCTTCCAGCTGTCATGGCCTCACATGATGCAGTTTGGCAATTTTTTTCGCTGAGAGACGCTATCGATGAGCTGTATCTCTTTTCTTGGGAAATCATCTTCATGGCTGCTCGAACCAGTGACCTTTCAATTGGAAATCAGCCTAATAACACACTGAGCTACAGTATTAGGGAATGTGAGAACAGGTTGTAGTATCAAAAAGAAAAAGATTGTCCCACCACCAGGAGCAAAACAGTAACATTGAAGTTACATGACAAGAATCTGCAGAACTAATAATATGCTAAAAAGTTGGAGGTCAAAGTTGAGATAGCTAAGATGATTGTCTATAAAATGATGGGAATCTCACATTCTTAGTTGTAGTGGGTGGTGAGATATGGAGCCTGAAAGTCAAAAGTTCAATACATATAGTTACCCTTTTGCTTGTCAGTGTAAAATACATGTATTGGATACGACTTTAAAACACACAAAAATAGTAAATATACAAAACGCTGCAGAAAGTGGGAAACACAGTTTTCAACAAAACCGTCCTGAATAACATTTGTCTATGAATTTGTTCTGAGAAATAGGATCGCCTCCATCAGATCCTCCTTCATAGACATCCTCACATCTGATCTCATTATTTACAGGCTAAGGAAAAGCCTCTCTACACTAACTTGGGTTGGGGGCAACATCTTTAACCCCTTCCCGACATTAGATGTACCCATACGTCCTAGCGGGAAGTGTGTTCCTGCAAATGGACGTATGGGTACGTCCTGGCGATCATGCGGGCTTACAAGCGAGCACCGCACAATCGCGACATGGGACCAGCGGTATATTACTGCTGGCCTCATGCCACATCACCCACGGCCAGAGTGAGCTCCGCCCGTGGGTGTTTAAACCCTTAGCTCCGATGATCTATTAAGATTATCAGAGCTAAGTTGCAGGCAGGAGGAGTGAGCTCCTGCTGCCTGCTCTCATCGCAGCTACCGCACGAGCGGCACCTGTCTCCTACCAGACAGCCCATGAAGTGAAAATCACTTCCCGGGCTGTCTGTGACGTTACCATGCCCGACAATGCATTGTGGGCATTGCTGGGCAGGGTGATTGACAGTCGCCATGGAGACCAGTACACAGCAATAAGCTGTGTGCTGATCTCCTATTGTATGAGAGATTTGAAGATCTCTCATACAACTCCCCTCTGGGGAAAAGTGAAAAAAGTGTAAAAAAGTAAAAAAAAAAAAAAAGTGAAACACAAACAATAAAAACACGTACAGCGCCCTTTTCCCCTTTACAAACGCCAATCGCCCCAAAAAAGATCAAAAATAAATAAAGTACACATGTTTGGTATTGCCGCATGCGTAACGACCTGCCCTATAAATCTGTCATGTTCATTAACCCACACGATGTACACCGTTAAAATAAAAACAAACAAAGAATTGCGATTTTCGTTCATCCCACAGCACAAAATGGAATAAAAAGCGATCAAACACAAACGCCAAGGTGGTACCAATTAAAACATCAGCTCATCCTGCAAAAAAAAAGTCGTTACACAGCTCTGTATACGGGAAAAATAAAATGTTATGTCTATCAGAAGACAGTGATACATAAATATTGTTTTATACAATAAAAACACTTTCTTTTTTTAAAGCACTTCAACATAAAAAAGCGATATAAATTGGGTATCACCGTAATCGTATCGACCCACAGAGTAAAACTAACTTGTCACGTATACAGCAGTGAGCGCTGATAAAAATAAAAAATACTACTAGGATTTCAGTATTTTCTAAAAGCCTTGTCCCCCAAAAATTATACCAATAAAAACGTCAACTCATCCCTCACAAAACAAGCCCCTACCCATCTCTGTATACAGAAAAATAAAAAAGTTATGGCTCTCAGACTATGGCGATGCAAAAACATGTTTTCTTTTTTAAATAACAGTGTTTTTATTGTGTAAAAGCAGTAAAACATAAAAAAATATAAATATACTGAGTATCTTTGTATTCATATCGACATGCTGAGTAAAGCTTGCTTGTCATTTAAACCACTCGCTGACTGCTGTAAAAAATAAAAAAATAAAAAATTACTAGGATTGCTGTATTTTGTTCAAAACACCTCACGAAAACCTTAATAAAAAGTGATCAAAGCATAATATGAACCCCATAATGGTACCAATAAAAACTTCAACTCATCCCACAAAAGCCTATAATCAACTCTGTATACAGAAAAATAAAAAAGTTATGGCTGTCAGAATAGGACAACATAAAAACAATTTTTATAGACATATTTCTATTGTGTAAAAATAATAAAACATAAAACAAGGGGGGCGTGGCCGGAAGCCGCAGGAGATGGTTGCTTGAGAGCTGAGCTCCTGAGAAGAAGGCTGAAAAATCAGCGTTTGCCCCGCAAGTTTACACCCTAAATGGGTAAAAGAAAGACCCACCTACAGCTGAAGACTCCCAGAAGGCTCCCATCGTGCCCGGTAGCAGCTACGGCACTAGACACATTCCTGCGGAGAGCGCAGCCGTCCGCCGCACTTCCGTCTGCTCCGGCGCCATTACCACGTGGTCCGCACCATCCCGCGGGTGCCGCAGCGGGGACTCCTGCGCAGGAAAACCTGACTACCGGTCCTTTCCTCACTCCACGCCGGCCAGGAACGAGAGCCTTCACCGCAGCGCAGGGACCGCTGGAGATCGCGGCTGAGCAGCTGAACATACAGGAGCGGCAGCAGGTACCGGGCCCTAGCTCCGGGCTTTCCCCATCTCGTCGGAGGGTGCCCCTACCTTATCCCCTGCCGTCACAGCTCTCCTGCTCGTACGCGGCCATGGCAGCATCTGGGGCTGCACAGGCTAAGCACCCAAAGGCACAGCAGGCTGTACTGGCTAACTCCCAGGACTGTATATCACCCTCTGACCCCTGTCTCAGTAAGCCAGGGGGTTCAGGGGAATCTGTGAGCCGTGTCTCCCCATCCCACTCTCACACTGGGGATTCTGGCAGCGGCCCTCTGTCCTGGCAGGGCTCCCCTGCATTTTCACCAGCCCCTCACAGCCCGGAGCTCACCCATCCTCCGCCATGGGCTGAGCTGCTCCATCAACTACCCACCAGAAATGAGCTGAAACTTCTTTTGATTGATGTTAAAACGGCCCACAAAGAAGAAATAGCAGCACTCAGACAAGATATTAAAATGATGGCCTCTAGGGTGGAGACTCTGGAGGACGATCACGACAATACTAGAAGATATATAGCCCAGATCCATCCGGCTATCTCTGCACAAATGTCTACCGTTAAAGAAATGGTGCGCCATTTAGAGGATCTCGACAACAGAGGTCGCCGAAACAATGTACGGATTCGGGGTCTCCCAGAACCCCAGGGCGACGTAAACCTGCAGGAGGTTCTGGACTCTCTTTTTTCTCAAGTGCTGGGATCTGCCTCACCCTCCACTTTCAAGCTTGATAGAGCGCACAGAGCACTGCGCCCTAAGGGCTCCTCTTCCCTTCCTAGAGACATCATCTGCTGTCTCCACGACTACACCCTGAAGGAGGCTATCATGGAGAAGGCGAGGGGGGTGCGCTCCCTGGACTTTAGAGGTGCCTCGATTCAGCTGTTTCCGGATCTTTCGTGGATTACCTTACAGAAGAGGCGGCACCTAAAACCACTTCTTCAGATTCTTCAAGGTCAACACATCCCATACCGCTGGAATTTTCCATTTGCCCTTACAGCTCGCAGGGAAGGCCGCTCCGCTACCCTTAAGTCCTATTCGGATCTCCCAGCCTTCTGCGACACCCTTCGGATCCCCCAACCAAAGATGGATGACTGGGAACTGTCTGTCCCTCCTCCTCCCCCGCCGCCGACCTGGCAGAGGCCGCCATCCCGCAAAGGACGCTCTCCAGGACATCCCCTCCCGACCCCGGGGCCCAGGCGTTCCCCGCCATGTTGAAGGGATCGTTTGCTGTCCCCCCTCTTGGTTCCTGGGTCCCGGTAGGACTTTGTATCCATTCCTGAAGGTCTTCGGCTTCGATGGACGATCGGTCAGGTGATAGGTGGATTATTAGCACAAATGTTTTACCCATGATCTCTGCTGATTAGGGCATAATGTTTCTTGTAATATTTAACGTCATTGTCAGAGTTTTGGTCTTGGTTGACCTTTCCTGTCTTCCACTTTACGTGGCACAAGGCTTCTGGTCTCTCTTATAGGGAGGGGGGGGGTGGGGGGGTCCTAACTGGGTTCTTCTTGCCGAGGACCTCATTTGGGACCTTCTTGGTGTACTCTTGACACACCTCCTTTCCCCCACGACCAGAGAGATCTCGTTCCCTGGGCACCGATCCCTAAACTTACATTCATTCTCTGGTTATATTTCTTAGGTTATTGGCTAGAGGTTGTTTATAGTTAGTCGTTTGTCTAACCTGTGTCTGCTTTCCCTCTGTTCCTCTTGTGTCTTCCCTTCCCCTCGTTCCCTTGTCAATAGGTCATTTTCGCGTTGCCGGTTTTTGACTGACTAGATTTATAGCTTGCACACTTGCTTAAGAATTACTAATTGTCCCAATATGGTCCGGTGTGTTACTTTGAATGTGAAGGGCCTTAATTCGATCACTAAGCGACGACTGGCCCTGAGGGAATGTAAGGCTTTACGGGCCGATATAGTGTTTCTGCAAGAGACACATTTTAATGCTGAGGGGTCCTTTGCATTCGCCAGGCACTTGTACCCACTTGCATTTAGTGCTTCCAACCAGTCTAAGAAGGCGGGAGTAGCCATTTTGATCTCTAAGTCTTGTCCTCTCCGGGTCCACTCCTCGCTTATTGATCCAGCAGGGCGTTTTATTATCCTCCAGGCCACGCTTTATAATAGGCCCTTGACGCTTTGTAATGTGTATGTCCCTAACTCTGCACAGATAGCCTTTCTTAACAGAGTGTGCCAAAAACTTTCTGGAGTCCCCCCTTCCTCTATACTTCTAGGGGGAGATTTTAATTTGATATTCTCCGAAGTTATGGATCGCTCCACAGTGGGGGGTGGGGGCTCAGGAGCAGCCCAGGCTAGACTTTCCTCAGCCTTTAGGAAACTTATTAGGGCTCAAGGCCTATTCGACTTGTGGCGCATTAACCACCCTAAAGAGAGGGAATTTACCTTCTACTCGCACCCCCATAAGACCCACTCCAGACTGGACTACTTTTTTGGAAATATCCCCACGCTACGGGCCCTATCAGGTTCTGAAATAGAGCTGATCACGTGGTCGGATCACGCCCCGGTCATGGTCGACATAAATTTTAGGTCCTCACCAGCCAGAACCTGTCATTGGAGGTTAAATGAATCTCTCCTTAAAAACCAGATTCATAGGGATTAGTTTAGGGATGCACTGTCTGCGTACTTTGACACCAATGTGGGATCAGTTGCTTCAGTAGCTACCCTGTGGGAGGCCCATAAAGCTGTTTTTAGAGGCGAATGTATCGCGCTGGGTTCCAAACTTAAAAGGGACGCTGAATCCAGAAGACTCTCCCTGCGGAACAGTCTTAAAACCCTCCAGAGGAAGATGTCCCAATACCCGTCCATCCCCACCCTGAGGCGGATAGTGACAGTTAGAAATGAGTTGAAGGACATTGCCACTCGACAAGTCGAGAGATTACTCCTCTACTCCAGACAAAGGTATTTTGAATATGGCAATAAGGCCCACACTATGCTGGCGCGCCAGCTTAAAGAGAGGGCGGCTAATTCTATGCCGCAGGCTTTAAGGGGCAGAGACGGCACCCTCTTTTACGACCCAGAGACCATAGCAAAATTATTCTCGGATTTTTTCTCCAAGCTGTACTCCCTGTCATCGGACCTCCCGGAGAATGAGGAGATGGCGCGTCGCTGTATTTGGGACTTCCTACAGACTTGCCCCCTAGCTAGGCTTCCTCCAGAGGCCTCTGCATCCCTTAATGCCCCAGTGGAGATCGAGGAATTACTGGAAGTAATGAAGGCCCTTCCCTCGGGTAAAGCACCGGGCCCGGATGGCCTCCCATATTGCTATTTTAAGGTCTTCTCGGAAGTCTTAGCGCCCCACATGCTGACCCTCTATAATTCCTTTCTGGAAGGCCTCCCAATCCCTACATCTATGTCCCACTCCCACCTCACCCTTGTTCACAAGGCGGACAAAGATCCTGCAGATAGCGCAAGTTATAGGCCCATAGCCCTCCTAAATTCGGATATAAAAATTTTTACTAAAATACTGGCCAACAGACTGGGAGCCTGGTTGCCCCAGCTGATCATCAAGGACCAGGTAGGTTTTGTCCCCTTTCGTCAGGGGGGGGAAAACACTAAGAGCGGACAATCGACATGATTGAGGTCTTGAATGCCCACTCGGAACAGCCCTCCTCCTTAGTTTTGGATGCAGAAAAGGCCTTTGATCGCTGGGGTGGCCATTCCTATTTGAAACGTTGGATGTGTTTGGTTTTAATGGATCTTTTCTTACTGCCATTAAGAATCTTTATTCCTCCCCATCAGCGGCGATTAAGCTGCCCCATCATACCTCGCCCTCTTTTAAGATTAAGAATGGGACTCGGCAGGGATGCCCCTTGTCCCTGCTCCTTTTTGCTCTATGCATTGAACCCCTTGCAGCGGCCATCAGAAATCATCCTGACATTAAGGGGGTTATGGTTAGGGGCAAAGAGTTCAAGCTCTCGCTGTTTGCGGACGATATTCTGCTAACACTGACCGACCTACATGTTTCACTCCCATCCCTACACGCGCTATTGGTACGGTTTGGTTCCCTCTCCGGATACAAAGTAAACACTACAAAAACAGAAGCCCTCCCCATAAATATACCCACTGATGTTCTATCCTCTCTCAGGAGTAACTTCCCGTACAAATGGCAGGCTCAATCCCTTAAATACCTAGGTGTCCGTCTCACTGACAGGTACGACTCCCTTTATCAGGCTAATTTCCCTCCACTGTTCAGGGAGCTGAAGGCCCTCCTCCAAAAATGGCACTCGCTGCCTATTTCCTTCTTCGGCAGGATCAACACAGTCAAGATGTCCATTTTACCCAAGCTCTTATACCTTTTTGAAACCTTGCCTGTGGCAGTTCCTCTGAGGGAGTTGAAATCCTTCCAAGCGGCGTGTCTCCAATTTATTTGGGCCCAGGGGAGGCATAGAGTGGCCAAGGATGTCCTCATGACAGGCAGGCAGAGGGGGGGGGCAGTCCCGAATCTGACACACTATTATTGGGCCACCCATCTTCGTTGCATCCCAGCATGGACCGCCTTACGCTCTTACTCAAAATGGATGGAGGTGGAGAAATTGTGGTTGGCCCCTACGCACCCTAATGCCTTCCTGTGGCATTCTCGACCACTGACGAGTGGTCTGAACTTATTGGGCCCGATCAAATTCACTATCCAAATCTGGCGACTCTGTAGGGACAGGTTTAGCCTGGCCTCACCGGCCTCTCCTTTGGCCTCCTTTGTCTGTACCCCTCTCTTACCCACTAGCTCCTCAGGCTACTTTGCTCGACCATGGCTGGGGCGGGATCTTTTTCGTTTCACGGATATAGCGGGGGCTCAGGATCGCAGGCTGAAGCCTTTTGAGACTCTTCAGAGAGACCATGGATTACCGCAGAGCTCTAAATTTCACTACCTCCAGGTTGCCCACCTTCTTTTCTCCCTGTATGGGACTAGTACCCTCTCCCATCCGACTCCCTTTGAGTCTATCTGCAAGGCGGGGGTGTCGACAAAGGGTCTTATTTCTGGAATCTATTCACTCTTAAATGACCTTTCTCTAGATGAACCTGTAGTTCATAACTACATGAAGAAGTGGGAGAACTATATGGGTAGGCCTATTCCCTATTCAACATGGCAGCACATCTGGAAGGCGGCAGCTAGGTCGTCAGTTTGCGTTGCCCAGAAGGAGAACTTGTATAAAGTTCTCCTCTTTTGGTACCACACGCCTGATATCCTCCACAAGTGGTTCCCCCAATCCTCTCCTAACTGTTGGAGATGTCAGGCTGCGGTGGGGACTCTTCCCCATATTTTCTGGGACTGCCCCGCCTTGCGGACGTTCTGGCTTCAGGTCAGGGATTTATTGGGGGACATTCTGGGGGTGGATGTTCCGCTTGATCCAATGATATACTTGCTCAATGGGCCGGTGGAGAACCTTTCCAGGGACAGAGCTAGACTCATGTTGCACATCCTCACGGCAGCCAGATGCCTGATAGCAAATAGATGGAAACAAACTGCCCCCCCTGGGAAATCTGATTTGCTGCATTGGGTGATGGTGGTAGACCGTATGGAACACCTGACGGCCTCCTTCCACGATAAGCTTGACATCTTTGACAGGACATGGTCTGTATGGGCCACATCTTGGAGTATTACCACCTCTGGGTGTTCTATACCGAATGGCCGTTACTGACCTTCGCCCCCCTCCCCTTACCCCCCCCCCCACCTCTCTCCCTTGTGATACCTCTCCCTAGTCTGTTTGTCTTGTTTTGTCTGGTCTTCTCTTGTTTCTTAATTTAATGATAAATATGTTTCTTATTCTAGATTTTGAGGATTGCAGATTTTTATGTCTCTATATTTTGATGTAATCAATAGTAAATGATGTGCACTGGGTATATATCTATAGGTGCTATGTGGAGTAATTCCAGCTCGTAAATATAAAGGTAAATAAATCCACAGCACACGTATGAATAAATGCTTATAAAGATGAGAAATTTATCTTACAGAGAAATTGAAACAAAATTCGGTTAAAAAGAGTATGCTTCCATACAGTAAATAAGTGATCATTTGTATAATTTGTACAGATCAAATGGTATATGGCTTGAGGAAACTGTGATCATGTGGAACGTTTCGGCTGACCTTTCAGCCTTTCTCAGCCTGATCACTGTAAAAAAACAGGTGTATAAAAGATACATGTAAAAATGGTCCTAGATGGAACAAAAAGAGGGGAAAATAATAAAGGAGTCAAGCTCAAAGATGAAGTATAGGTAAAGCATACCAAAAACAGGGGGGGGGGTATGCTTTACCTATATTTCATCTTGGTGCTTGACCCCTTTATTCTATCCCTCTTTGTTTCATCTAGGACCATTTTTACCTGTATCATTTATACACTTGTTGTTTTACAGTGATCAGGCTGAGAAAGGCTGAATGGTCAGCCGAAACGTTCCACACGATCACAGTTTCCTCAAGCCATATACCATTTGATCTGTACAAATTATACAAATGATCACTTATTTACTGTATGGAAGCATACTCTTTGTAACCGAATTTTGTTTCAATTTCTCTGGATAAATTTCTCATCTTTATAAGCATCTATTCATACGTGTGCTGTGGATTTATTTACTCTTATATTTTGATGTGGCAATAGCCTACGAATATCTTCTATATTTTGATCAATCTTAGATCATTTTTTGTGAGCTACTGCAGTAGCAATCTTTCATGGCTTTAATTGTATGTTACTTGTTTATACGAAAAATTGTAATAAACTTTCAATTGGAAAAAAAAAAAACATAAAACAACTATATAAAATTAGGGTGCTTTTATTTCAGGATTCTTTGTAAAAATTAAACATTTTCAGCTAAAATTGCAGATTGTTGGTAAAAAAAAGTCTTCATCTTCACAGTCTAATGCAAAAAAAAATCGTCAAACACCTGTGGGGTTGATATACTTACTGCACCTCTGGATATATTCTTAAGGGGTGTAGTTTCCAATACGGGGTCTTCTTAGAGGTGTTTATTAAGTTTTAGCACCTTAGGGTGTCCGCAAGCCTATTCTGAGGGTTATGGTTGAGCCAAATAGCGCACTAGGGCCACATATGGGATATCTCTAAAAACAGCAGAATCTGGGTAATCAATATTAAATTGCATTTCCCTGGTCACATCTACCGTGTTCTTGTGAATAATGGATAAAAATTGAAAATCTTAACAAGTAAAATTTTGAAATTTCACCTCCATTTCGCTTTAATTCCTGTGAAACACCTAATGGGTAATAAATTTCCTACAGTGCCTTGCAAAAGTATTCTGAACTTTTTAACCTTTTGCCACATTTCAGGCTTCAAACATAAAGATATTACATTTTAATTTTTTGTGTGAAGAATCAACAACAAGAGGGACACAATTGTGAAGTGGAATGAAATTTATTGTATATTTTAACCTTTGTAAAAACAACTGAAAGTGGGGTGTAAGGAAAAACCCCCGCCGACCCACTCGAGAGTCAACGGCCTGACTTGGGGTGTATCGTGACAAAGGTCAGCCAGATACTGTTTGACAGTAATCCCTGTCAACACGGGCACAGGAATACCCAGGGAGTGCGAGAGGACACCCTACTCGCCCACAACCCTGAGTGGCTGGGAGAGATCCGTTTACCCACGCTGGTTAACCAGAGCTCTGCCAGGCCAAATAAACTGCCACCAGCTCCTCATTTGCTTATAAGACCAGTCCGTTACCGTCTTACAACAAGGCCAGGAACCAGCCTTGGGGTAGCTAAATTTAAAAGACCAAGTAATAGGCGGTGTGGCGGTGCGACCTTAAAAGATCGCATTTCTCCGCCACTAGATGTTCTGCAGCAGCTGAGTTCCAAGGTATGGGATACCAAGTTGCTGGCTGTTATTGAGGAAGGCCAGCAGTCTGGCAAGGGTAACCAGGAGTTAATTACTCAGGTGGTAATTAGGAGAGTTGCTCAGCTGCTTGTCCAACTCAGAGGCCTGTTAAATAGTCTGGTCTTCATTGTACCAGGGGAGAGTGTGGCTCACAGTCAGTGGAGGACGGGTGCAGGCCCTGCCTAGGAGAGTATCCTGGGTACTTTCCCCCCAGGCTTGAGAGAAGCCAGACCCAAGAGCTATCCTGTACAGTGTAAGTACATGTTTGTGGGGCTGGGTATTAGACCCAGACCACTGTTAGAGAGGGACTCTCTGTACGTTTAGTTAGTAGCTGGACGACCTAGGATTTGTTTTGGATGCTGTATATGTTTTCACTGCATTAAAGAATAAAGCTGGCGGAGGTCAGATTTAATGAGAAACCTGTGTCGAACTGCTGTTCCGTTTACCAAAGCGGTGATCCCAGAGCGAGAGTGTCCCCCAGGCCGGGCCAAGATGGCGGCCGAACTCATGTGAACGCTTACAGCGGGTGAGTTCAATTATCAAGACAGACTAGCTCAGATTAAAGTTTATAGATTTAATTCGCCTTGGATGGTGCACTAGACAGACAATATGTACAGAGGGATACTATTATACAGATATTGGTCAGAAGTGCAAATATAAGTATGGTTACAAACAGAGGCAGTAAGATGTGTCCAGTTACCTGAGGTTAGCTTGGTTCTGGGCCCACATGGGGGGGGGCTAATGTGGCCTTGCTTCTGTGTGGGTGCTTCTGGAATGCTGATGTCAGGTACCCCCCTCCTGAAAGCATCAATGGGCAAATCTGGGCTTCAGCTTATACAGTACTGGGTCAGCCCATGACACACTCCCCTTCACTCCCCTGGGATGGACTACAAACTTCTCCCTCTTTGGTCAACCAGCTTTTGAGCTTAAACACAAAATGTGCTGTACTGCAGCAGGGCATTGGGACAGAACTGAGCCAGTGGCACGATCAGAACCGGATGGGCCTAAACTATGCCCTGGTACCAGGCATGCCTATCCTATGGGCTTCTTAAGGCCAGCTTTCTGTTTCTGCCTTACCCTGCAGCCTAGAACCAGGGGAGTGGGAGCTATGCGCACGGGGAGTTTCATATTTTAAAATATGAGGCTGGGCTGGACCTGTTATGAACGACTCTCCCATAAATCTTTATGAAATATCGGTGCCTTGGCCATCTCCTCGCCTTTTGTCCTCCAGTCTTTGTGAGAGGCCATGTGTGTTTGCCTGAGTCATGTGCTAATAAATTCAAATGAGGATCCTTTGTTGCGCTAGGGGTGAATGTCTCCTGCTTATTGACCTTTTCCTCTGGAAGGCATTTGCAATAAATCTGAGCTGGGGGCTAATTAATTGAGGCTTCTGTTGGAGCTGGGTGATTTCTGCAATCCGACTGACTTGTCATTCTTGAATCAATTTTCCTCACAAGGGGCGTGCAATATTATTCGGCCCCTTTGCTTTCAGTGCAGCAAACTCACTCCAGAAGTTCAGTGAGGATCTCTGAATGATCCAATGTTGTCCTAAATGACTGATGATGTCAAATATAATCCACCTGTGTGTAATCAAGTCTCCGTATAAATGCACCTGCTCTGTGATAGTCTCAGGGTTCTGTTTAAAGCACAGAGAACATCATGAAGACCAAAGAACACACTAGGCAGGTCCGTGATACTGTTGTGGAGAAGTTTAAAGCCGGATTTGGATACAAAAAGATTTCCCAAACTTTAAACATCCCAAGGAGCACTGTGCAATCAATCATATTGAAATGGACGGAGTATCAGACCACTGCAAATCTACCAAGACCCGGCTGACCCTCTAAACTTTCATCTCAAACAAGGAGAAGACTGATGAGAGATGCAGCCAGGAGACCGATGATCACTCTGGATGAACTGCAGAGATCTACAGCTGAGGTGGGAGAGTCTGTCCATAGGACAACAATCAGTTGTACACTGCACAAATCTGGCCTTTATGGAAGAGTGGAAGAAGAAAGCCATTTCTCAAAGATATCCATAAAAAGTCTTGCTTAAAGTTTGCCACAAGCCACCTGGGAGACACATCAAACATGTGGAAGAAGGTTCTCTGGTCATATGAAACCAAAATCGAACTTTTTGGCCACAATGCAAAATGACATGTTTGGCGTAAAGCAACACAGCTCATCACCCGATACCAACCATCACTGTCAAACTGGTGGTGGCAGCATCATGATTTGGGCCTGCATTTTCTCAGCAGGGCAGGAAGATGGTTAAAATTGATGGCAAGACGAAGGAGCAATTACGGACCATTCTGGAAGAAAACT
Source organism: Phyllomedusa bahiana (assembly GCA_025379985.1). Classification (NCBI taxonomy): domain Eukaryota; kingdom Metazoa; phylum Chordata; class Amphibia; order Anura; family Hylidae; genus Phyllomedusa; species Phyllomedusa bahiana. The sequence continues at coordinate 35,267 of JAODAL010025220.1, forward strand.
GTTGGCATCTGCAAATGACTGAGACTGGGACGGAGATTTATCTTCCAACAAGACAATGATCCCAAAAATAAAGCAAAATCTACGATGGAATGGTTCACAAATAAACGTATCCAATAAATTTCGATCCACTTTACAATTGTGTCCCACTTGTTGTTGATTCTACACAAAAAAATTAACATTTTATATCTTTATGTTTGAAGCCTGAAATGGCAAAAGGTTGAAAAGTTCAAATGAGGCCGAAAACTTTCGCAAGGCACTGTAAATGCTGTTTTGAATACTTTAAGGGGTGTAGTTTCTAAGATGGAGTCATTTGTGGGGTTATCTAACATACAGGCCAATCAAAGCCACGTCAAAAAAGTATGTTGCAAATTTTCTTGAAAATGTGAAAATTACTACTAAATTTCTAAGCCCTAAAAAAAAGACCTTTAAAAAATGATGCTAATCTACAGTAGACATATGGTAGATGCCAGTTATAAACTGTTTTGAAATTTTTGAAGTTTGAAAATGTGAGTGAAGTCACTCAGATTTGTGGATGTTAGCAGGTGTTAATTACCTACTTTGTGATAGATTCTTAGGCTATGTCCACACTGCACAGGATTACAATCGTATCTCCGGCGCTTTTCGTTTTTTAAAACCGCCGCAGATACGATCGTCAGTGTGGTGCCATAGACGGCAATAGAAAAGACGAGTTGCTGTCTACACAGCTCGTCTTTTCTCTGCCCGTCTTTCGGCAGCGGCGTATTATACAACATGTTGTATAATACGCCGGTGCTTCTCGTCTTCTTGACGTCTTCCCATACAATGCTATTGTATGGGGACGTCGGGAAAACGAGAAGCGGCCGCGGCTTTTGCACAAAGCGTGACAAAAGTCGCGGTCCTGCATCAGAGAAAGAACGGCCGCTTTTGGGGCCGTTTTTTCTCTGATGCAGTGTAGACATGGCCTTACTGTTTTTGTTGGGAGAGCTCCCCATTGTACACCTCCAACATAGGGCCACAGCATTTTCCACTTTAAAGAGACAGAGCCCCAAAAAAATTTACTGTGTGGTATACATTTTACTTAAAGGAGTTTTCTCAATACAGTTTTTCACAGGCATCTTCACATTTTTCTCTCTCCTACAGCTTCAAATCCAGGGCTGAGTCTCTCCTCCCAGTAGGCGTGTCTTCCCTTACTGAAGACTGGTGACAACATCACACCCCCTCCCTGCTCCCTCCTGAGTCGTCATCATCATCATCATCATTCTGTGTGAGCAGGGGAAGGGAGAGGATGTTACAGCTCTGTAGACCTCCTGCAATGGTCAGTTCTAATGCCTACAGAGCTGTCGCCACCCTCCACCTGCTCCTTGTAACCAGAACACCTGCATTGCTGTAAACAGTTATACATACAGCCTCCTAATATTACAGAAAGTAAGTGTATTCTATGTGTGTTATATGGATGGGGGAACAGAGTGTATAATATGTGTGTTTTATGGTTGGGGGAAGGAGATTGTATTATATGTGTGTTATATGGGTGGAGGGAGCAGAGTGTATTATATGTGTGTTATATGGGTGGAGGGAACAGAGCGTATTATATGTGTGTTATATGGGTGGGGGAGTGAAACTAGCATTGCCCAGATCCTTCACATCAGAGCTGTCCCTGTCCCAGTTTCACTTTTATTTTCACACAGCTCAGTGGGGAGTAAGCACAGAGAGTGCAGACAGCCAATCACAGCATAGGGGCGTGTCCTGTATGGGGGAGTGTCCCATCCAGAGGGTTGAACTAAATATCAGGCAACCAATCACAGCAAAGGGGTTGTGACCCGACCCCAGTCTGCAGTTTTAGGTGTAGAACACTCAGATTAGTTCATAGCTGCTATACTAAATGATTTAGGTAATGCAAACCAATTGCAAAAGTTCTTATTTTTACTGTCCCCATCATTACAGATATGATCTTTGTAGAGAGAACCCCCTGCAGTTCTGTGGTATACTGAAGTCTAATGTGCTATACCAACCCTACAGAAGCCAAAATGACACTCTTTATGCCTCCTTCTGGTTGACAGAGTCATATGCATATGCTTAAGTTTATGCTGGTAACTTTTTCCAACTTCCATGGAACGTGTAGGTCACTAACTACACGTTAACACCACTTTCATAGATTTTTTTTATTTGTAGTGGAAAACTCCATTACAGTATGAAAAGTAAGGTTAAACCATTTCCACTGTCTTTTAGTTTACACATCATGTTATGTCTGTTAACACATTTAATGATAGTGTTTGCTGAAGTTTCAACTGCAGGATTAACTATTTCAGTGCAAATTGGAACATTTTCCATCTAGTGCAGTGTTTCCCAACGAGTGTTCTTTAAGCCCTATTCAGGATTTCTCCAGAGTACAGGAGTACAAGACCTGTGACACTTATAACAGAGAACGCAAAGTTATTCACCCTACTTGAAAAGGGTTTGCAAAGCAGTAATTATATATATACCAAATAATGCTGCAAGAATTATGAAATGTTTTCCCCGCCCCATGGCAATCTTTTAGACAGAAGGCATTTTTCAAGACGATAATAAGGTTGAAAAGTTTTAATAAACTTATAATAAAGTATACCTAAATCATAATGATACCACAGCCTTAGATTTTTTAGCCTAAGATTTAACATTAAAATCTAAATATTAGATTATATTAATACAGTATAGCTTTTATAAATATGGTTGTAGATCATGACTATATTAGTTTTCACCCATATTGTCCAGTTCTCATATTCAGTATCACCTGTATTCTTAAATGTATACTAAAATATTATTTCTTGGTCAATAAAATTGCCTGCTGGCATTTACAGAATGTGGAATCTGCACACATAAAGGGGTTGTCTCACTACAATGATTGGTTTTAATTCAAAGATCTTTAAAAAAAAACAAGGTGCTTTCCAATATGTGTTTATTTCAAATGTTCTACTGATTTTTAGATATCCCTTGTAAAAGAAGCAGCATCAGCTCCTCTGGTGTCTATGGTCACCGACCTGCTGTCTTCTCCTTATAGGCTGCAGGTGACATCAGCAGCTCCTCAAATCAGGTAGGAGACTCGGGAGCGCGCAAATTCATGCCTGCGCAGTCCCCATCTCCTCTACGTCATCTTAGGGGTGAAAAATAATTCACAACATTGGCTGCAGAGACACACATCGCAAGCAACGGCATACCCTATACCGAGCTCATCCTCTGTTATGAACGGAGTACAATTACAGTACAGTGTATGATGATACTTGCGATGCCTCTGTACTAATAGAGCAGACAGACACATCGTAAGTTTAGTAACACACTGTAGTGTACCGTCCTCCCCTCAGTACAGAGGCATTGCAAGGGTCCTTACACTATATTGTCCATACGTCAGCCCTATCCCTGCTTTCCTGAATCTGTGTAAAGAGAGGAGCAGCAAGAGCTCAGCCACAACAGTAGCACAGTGCAGCCCCCACATCAGTGAGCAGGATGACTGCTGCAGGCACACACCTGGTTAATCCGGGCAGCATAACACCCCTACTGATCCCTCAGCTATACAGAAAAGGCTGAAGGCGGAGAAGAGCCCTCACCACTAGGTCACAAATTGCTCCTACTCGACTATAGGTTTGTTTTGCTACGGGCACAGTAAAGTTTGACTTCTTCTTTCAGTCACTTTGTGCAGGAGGCATGGGGCAGAAAACTCAGTGATCTAGACAAAGTATTATGTTTTTTCTGGACCACAGAGATGTTCTCACTCCCAGTGTGAATGAATCTGAATCACTGAGTTTTAGCATCGGGAGCAACTACTGGCATGATGACTGGGGATGAGAAGCACCAGGCCTATTCTGACTCCATATCTGACAGCAAGTGTAGAAATTCATCAGGCCCATGTGGTAATGGAAGTCTGTATTGAACTGTAAGAACTTACTTCAGAATCTTGTCAGACAGTGACAACTCGACTGCTCCGGCGTGTATGAAGAACCAACAGGAGTTTATTCCAGGCTGAATCTTGTAGTTTACACCAAAGTAGTAGGTGAAAAGATGATAACTTTACAGAGCTGGTGCAGAGAATGAGATTACAGTGCTTGAGTGAGACAGAAAAGATGGAGAATGCTAGAAGGAGGGAGGAGCTGAATACCTCAGAGCACACATACAGGAAGACGAGAGGGACAAACTTCAGAATAATACAAAGCAATAATAGAAATTACAATGCTGAATATGAACCATGAAGTCAAGGGACATGACACTCCCCGTCTGAAATCTTTAGATTTCACTATAATACAATATAACAAATGTTCTCTGAACCTGTAAGAAAGAGAAAAACATGCAAAATATCAACAGTTAAAGTCTAGATTCTATAACAGTACATTCCGAAGAAAGTAATCCAATGGGAAACAAAATCCAAGTCAAACCCATCTTCGGATTGGGGAAGCCGCAACATGCCAACACTTCCACCAACCCATTGTAAATCCAGTGGTACATGTTATAGGAATGGTACAGCTGACAGTTCCTGATAGTACACGTCCTTCTTCAGGTGTCAGCTTCCTTGGCCGCCTTAACCACCACTTTGTGAGTCTTTCCATCGTGAGAAACGCTGAAAGCGGTATGTCTTGAGCCTTAGTTTAGGAACCACTGTGGTATAGAGCGTAGAACTTGTCGGTCTAATTTCCTTGTCAGACTCAGGCTCCACAACATCAAGACTGGCATCCGTAGGTAGTGAGCCAGAGTCCTGAAACAAGAAACTTGGAGGAGTCAGGTGGTCAATGAGACCTGAAGCAGGAGAACATCTTGTTCCGCAGTCAGCTGGATTGAGGTCTGTAGAGATGTTTATATCTTCAGCAATTTCTACTGCTGGGACAGCTGCGCAAAGTTCGAGTCTTGGGACAGAATGCACAGGTTTTGGAGTTAGCTTTACTTTTCATAGTTGAAATCCACAATGTGGCTTGCTGTTCTTTCCGGACATCCTTAGGTAGGCTACTGAAGCTATGGTTTCCATGGATGCATCCGAGAAGACATGAACTTCTTTCCTAACAGCAGCAAGAATGGTGATTGGAGCTATGAATTCAAGAGGGTCATAGACACTGTTAACGACAGACAAGGTACCCTGCGTAGTGAAAGGTTTGTCACAGGGTGACACTTGGAATGTAAACATGTCTTTGTTGATGTCCCACAGTAAACCTAGGGTGCACTGAATGGGAGAGGAATCAGAGCCAAGATTAAGGTCCTTTAAATTGGTAGCATGGTCAACTAAGGGAAATGCATCCATTACCTCTGGACTGTTAGAGACGATCTTGTGGAGTCCGAGGTTTGCACTAGACAGCATTTCCTGTGTTCTGGTGAGGAGATCAATTGCTTCTTTGCTGGTAGGGAAGGATTTAAGTCCATCATCTACATAAAAGTTCTTCTCAACAAACTGACGAGCGTCGGATCCAAACTCCTTCTCTCCTGCTTGGGCGGTTCTTCTCAGTCCATAGATTGCTACGGCAGGAGAGGGGGTGTTGCCAAAGACATGTACCTTCATCCGATAGTCTATGACTTCACTGTTGATGTTATTGTCCTTGTGCCATAGGAATCTAAGGTAGTTCCTGTGGTCTTCCCTCACAATGAAGCAGTGAAACATTTGCTGTATGTCAGCCATTACTGCAACAGGTTCTTGACGGAAGCGGATTAGCACTCCTAGGAGACTGTTGTTGAGATTGGGCCCGGTGAGGAGCAGGTTGTTGAGAGAAATGCCTTCATGCTGAGCGCTGGAATCAAACACAACTCTAATTTGTTTAGGTTTTAAATGAGGAAATCTGGATCAACACCTTAGCACAACAGGCTGAACTAGATGGACGACTTGTCTTTTTTTTAGCCTTACAAACTATGAAACTATGAAATCTTAGTGGGCTTCTTAATCTGGTCAAGCAAACGTTTCCTATGATCACCCAGCCTAGATCAAGGCGTTGAGCAAATGGAGCATCATGAGGTCCACTGATTTGCTGGCGTACCTTGTGTACCAGGAGAATGTCTCTGCCGAGCAGAAGTAGGATGTTTGAGTTCTTGTCAAGAGCAGGTATTTCAGTGACTATAGACCTTAGATGAGTATGATGAAGAGCCACTTCTGGCGTAGGAATTTCCTCTCTGTTAGACGGTATTTGGTTGCATTCAACAAGTGTTGGTAAGGGTATCCTGACCTTGTTGTCAAGTGAAGCTACCATGAGTCCACTGGCTCTCTTTCCAGAGACCTCTGTGACGCCACTGCAGGTACCCAAAGTGTAAGGGTAGGTGTCTCCTTCAAGGTTGAACAAATCAAAGAGTTCAGATCTTGCAAGTGACCGGTTGCTTTGATCATCCAATATGGCATACACCTTTAGGACTCTTTCTGGATGATCCTTGAGATATACGTTGACAAGACATATCTTTGCACACGACTTGTCATAGAGACCTTCACCACAAACTTCTGTGCATGAGGAAGATACGGTGGTAGGATTTACAGTTTGGTCCAATTTCTCCCCGCCATGCTTTGCCACCGGCGGTGACTGAGAGGGTGGCTCTGTGCTATGTTGAGATGGATGAAGTGCTTGCACATGGTCAACACTGTCACATTCAATGCACTTAATAACAGCTTTACAATCTTTAGCAAAATGTTCTGTGGAAGCACAACATTTGTAACATATCCCAAATTTTGTCAGAAGCTCTTTGCGTTCCTTAAGCGGTTTCTTTCTGAAGCCGATGCATTTCTTGAGAGGATGTGGCTTCCTGTGAATTGGGCATAAACGATTTGGGTTTTCAATTTTCTCACCTTCACTGCTCTTATCCAGAGATGATGTAGGTGCAGGAAGAATGTCAGTCTTTTTTACTGACACTGGTCCTCTAGGATTCCTGTAGTTAGAGCTTGGACTGTCATACTTAGGAGGAGATGAAGTAGGACCGCCAGACTCACTGTAGAAGAAGCTTGGGTCATTCTTGGACTCTGCAATGTTCTTTATGAACTCACAGAAGTAGGAGAATGGAGGAAAGGAAACGTGGTACTCCCTTTTGTATCTTGACCCGAGGGCTGTCCACTTTTCTTGAATGTTGTATGGCAGTTTGGAAACTATTGGGTTTACCCCACGAGCAGTGTCCAGGTAACTGAGGCCAGGTAAGTGAGTGTCTGCTTTGGCCAACTGAAGCTCAAAGAGTAGATCACTGAGTTCTTGGAATTTCTCATTGTCCTTGCCGGATATTTTTGGGAAACTTTGAAGCCGTGTAAACAGAGCATTCTCTATGGCTTCAGGACTGCCATAGCTCCGTTCTAATCTCTCCCAAGCAGCCACTAGACCTGCCACAGGATTTGCAATATGAACAGCTCTGAGTCTCTTGACACGTTCTGTAGACTGCGGGCCGAGCCATCTGACTAGCAGGTCTAGTTCTTCAGCAGCTGTAATGCCAATATCATCAATTGCTGTTCTGAAGGCACATTTCCAGGATCTGTAGTTCTCAGGCCGGTCATCAAACCTGGTGAGGCCTGTTTTAGTAAGATCACGGCGGACCATGAACCTTGCAAACTCTGACATGTCTGACCTTTCTGACTTCAGGCAGGTAATTGTAGGCTGATTAGTGCTGATCATGTTGTTAGTGGTAGTCTGATTAAGAGACATAGGGACATATGGAGCTGCATAGGCATTCATTGTAAGAGCAGGTTTACATTCAATTATATGTGAAGCTGGATCGGCATGGTTGTCAGGGGCTGGACAACTTGCTGGCATATTGGTTTGGACCTTGGTATCTTTGTATTGAGGTTGCAGAGGTGTATGGCCTTGGTGCATTGTGATGTGTGAAGGAGATACAGGATGCAGTATGGATGTAGGACTGTACTGACCTCGAATGCAGTGATCTGCAGAAGGATCTGTGCTTTGTTGCACTGGAGGAAAATCTGAACTGTCAGGAATGTTGGTGGCATTCAGAGATTCGCTGTTTTGGCTTAGCACATAGTCTCTTGTGCGCTTAACAGGGTCTTCTACAGCCACTGAACTTAGGCTGGAGCTGCTTCCTTCACTTCCACTAGCAGCTTGTTCAAGAACCTTTAATCTTGCCATGGCGGTGGCATGTTCACATTGTTTCTGCAGATTTTCCATCTCGGCTCTTTTGCATGCTGTCTCTGCTTCCATAGCTGCTGTCTCTGCTTCAATAGCTGCCCTTTTCTGAGCTGTTTCTGCTTCCATAGCTGCTTTCTCTGCTTCCATAGCTGCTCTTTTCTGTGCAAACTCTGCCTGTATTCTAGTAGCCTCAGCTTCGGCACGTGCTCTTATGAGCTGTTCACTGAGCGTAGAATATCTTGAAGATCGTGACTTAGATGATCTTTTGGAATGCTTAGTAGATTTGGAAACATAGGATGATGTTTCCTGCAGTTGTGTGGTTCTTGACATTAATTTGGACTTAGTTTCACATATCAGGTTTTCACGTTCAATATTAAGGCGCTGGAAGCTGAGCAATTCTTGTAGAGAATCTGGGGTATTAAGCTTCTGTAAAACATCACAGTAATCGGAACTTTTAATTGTATAGTGTTCATACATTGCAGAGAGTTTTCCTAGGGCTTCTTCCAGTAGTGTTTCATTACAAGCACACTGTGAGATGTGGGAGATATAACTAAGCAGTTTTTCCCATTGATCAGTAGCTTCAGAAAGTATTTCACTTTTTATGCTTTCAAGATTCTCTCTGACCTTCCATGTAGGATGAGTTAGACATCTTGCTCTCTCACTAGGTTGTGGAGTAGGATTCCTATCATCTTGCAGCTGTAGCTGGTCACTGTGAGTGGTGCTGCCTGCAGCCATGTTGTAACACAGACAGGATATAAGATGGAGGAATAGGATGATCTTGCTAGAAGCTGTGTTTGAGCTGTAGCTGCTATTTACACTGCAGACTGACGCTTGCTTGTCACTGTGACGACACTGCAGCTGTATGTGGTAATCTCTGCTGAAGTTGTGAGCTTATCTGTGTTTCTAAACCATCTTTTCACTATTCTGACTCCATATCTGACAGCAAGTGTAGAAATTCATCAGGCCCATGTGGTAATGGAAGTCTGTATTGAACTGTAAGAACTTACTTCAGAATCTTGTCAGACAGTGACAACTCGACTGCTCCGGCGTGTATGAAGAACCAACAGGAGTTTATTCCAGGCTGAATCTTGTAGTTTACACCAAAGTAGTAGGTGAAAAGATGATAACTTTACAGAGCTGATGCAGAGAATGAGGTTACAGTGCTTCAGTGAGACAGAAAAGATGGAGAATGCTAGAAGGAGGGAGGAGCTGAATACCTCAGAGCACACATACAGGAAGACGAGAGGGACAAACTTAAGAATAATACAAAGCAGTAATAGAAATTGCAATACTGAATATGAACCATGAAGTCATGGGACATGACAAGGCCCCTAAATTCAAAAGTCCAACAGAGACAAAATAACTGAGGTAGTCTGAAAACCTGTAGTGAGACAACCCCTTGAAATAGGTGCAGTGGATTTTCTGTACTGATTTTCACAGCCCATGCCACATCAGTGTCACATCATTTATGGAGGCCATTGAGCAGAGACCAGGAGGGGACAAGGGAAACCTTGCCAAGCGAGTGCCAAAAGATTAATAAAGCGAGTACAATCTTTATTTTTTTTTTTTAATTATTCTTTTAAGAGGATTTGTTTAGGATTTCCTGAGGGCAGATATGCAGCATATTTTCTGCAGTATACTCGTGTGCAGTATATTACAGTATCAGCACAGCTGTTGCAGTTATTTCCCATTACATTCAATGGGGAAGAAAAAGGAACCTCAACCCCCAGAGGAGAAAACCCTTTTTCACAATGAAAACTGTGACTCTGTGGAATACCCTGCCTGAGGAGCTGGTCACAGCAGGAACAGTTGAGGGTTTCAAGAAAGGCTTAGATAACTTCTTACTACTAAATAATAGTAATACTTAGGTAGCTGTATAAAATGTTTAGATCCAGTCTGATGGCAATTTTGAGAGCAGAAATTAAATATTTCTTTAGGACAGATTGGTTGTTGTCTTATGTGTTCCAAGTCTTCATCAGTAAGTGAAACAAAGCTTACTAATTCCATATCCTCCTTCCTTCATCCATATCTTTCCCCACCTTTGGTTGAACGTGATGGACGTGATGGTCTTTTTTCAACCGTATTAACTATGTAAGTGCAGCAGATTATCCGTATATGTAGCAAAATTCATAACTACAGAGGAAAGAAAATGAAAAATAATAAACAAAACAAAAGCTGTTGTCCCTTTGCACTACAATGGTACTGCATCTCCAGTGCCTTAGTCTTCTCTGTACAGCTGACTTTCAGTGATGATGTCATGTCCCAATCATGGTGTTGTGGTGTTCATATGTGATGTGACTTAATTATTGGAAAGTGATTCTACATAGAAGACTGATAGACTGGCGACATGTTGGCATGGGATCGCTGCAGTAGGGAAAAATAATTATAGTGCTTCACACTTTCTTATTACCACAGGAAAATCCACTAAAAGACCTGCATGATTTGGTTTGCCGATTTGCTGTTGTAGATTTCCCTGTGGAGAACTATGGAAATTCTGTGGTAATCTTACAGAACAATTTCTCTGTGTTTGAACATACCCTAGCTATGCCAACAAGCATGTGAGCTGACAGTCCGTGTTTGGTTTTAGTTCTCTGTTTTTTTCAGGATGCATTTAAAAACACCTATACATTGTGATATGTCCTTCAGGCATTGCTGGAGCTACTTATGTCTTTTAATATAAATATTTTCTCTGGCATCTTATTTACAAGTATTTATAGAAAATGCCACTAGCATGATGGAAAATGAGCACAAAAACACCTGATTAAAACACATTTTGCTTCATGAAGGAGAGATTGCAGCAACTGCAGAACCGCTTTGGATCAAAGGTTTAAAAGCTAAGTGAAATATCGAGTGATCGAGCATGCGAGTGTGTCTTCTGTCAAAGTTTGTCTTTTGCTTAAGTGGGGGGACTTGAGATTGGGGGACTTTGGATTTGGGGATTTTCGAAGGGGCAGTATTATACTGATTTTTTATATTTGTATCTGTATATCTTTTTAGAACATCCCCATGAGTTCCATGATCGACAATGCTGTCCAGTGCACAATGTGCAATGTATGCCATCCTTGAACAACAGTTCGAGGGCCCATACTGCTGTGCGAGATGTGTGAACACTGCACATTTGGAAGCCCAGATCCTGGATCTAAATGAGCAAGTGGCAACACTGAGATCCATTGCCAACTTGGAAGCGAGTAAGTTGCTCACTGAGCAATCACTATCAGGTGTAGATGCTGGGGAAGGTGGAAGCATGGAGGTGCAGAGGCATGAGGCAGCTAGCTGGGTAACAGTCATAAATAAGGGTAGAGGGAAGAGTGTCAGGGAGGCTAGTCCTGAACTGGCACACCCCAACAAATTTGCCAGATTGGTAGATGAGGAGGATATCGGCTCAGAAATAGCATTGCTGCAGCAAGACAATACCCCCGTCTACTCCAGTAAAATGGGAAATAGGAGTGCAGGTCAGGCTAGACAGGTGCTCGTAGTTGGGGACTCCATTATAAGGGGAACAGACGGGCAATCTGCCACAAAGACCGGGATCGTCGAACAGTATGTTGTTTACAAAGATAGCGTGCAAGATAGTGAAGACAGAGAGCTGGGAATTAGGAATAAAACATGGGGTGGAGTGGAGGGAGGGGGTGTAGCAATAGTTAAAAAGAACAGGGATAAAGGAATAAAAACAGGAAAAATCTCTGAATTGCATGCTGACCAATGCCAGGAGTCTCACCAACAAAATAAATTAACTAGAATTATTAATTGCTGAAGAAAAATATGACATAGTGGGGATAACTGAGACATGGCTGGATGAGAGTTACGACTGGGCCGTTAACTTACAGGGTTACAGTCTATTTAGAAGAGACTGTAAACACCGGAAGGGGGAGGTGTATGTCTCTATTTAAAATCCTGTCTGAAGCCAACACTGAGGGAAGATATAAATACAGGTAATGAAGAGGTGGAATCATTATGGGTAAATATACATGGGGGTAATTACAATCATATAATTCTAATAGGAGTCTGCTATAGGCCCCAAATATAACAGAACCCATGGAAGATGTAATCCTCAGGCAAACAGATGAGGCGGCTAATCAAAATGAGGTTGTTATTATGGGCGACTTTAACTACCCAGACATAAATTGGGAATCTGAAACCTGTAGCTCTCATAAAGGAAACTGTTTTTTGTCTATGACTAATGATAATTACTTTTCCCAAACGGTGCAGGAACCGACTAGAGGAAAGGCCTTTGTAGACTTAATATTGACTAATAGACCTGACAGAGTAACAAAGGTTCAGGTGAAGGGGCACCGAGGAAATAGTGACCATAATATAATAAATTTCCATTTATCCTTCAATAGAGTTTTTTGTCGAGGAGCCACAAAAAACACTGAATTTGAGGAAGGCTAATTTTATCCTGCTTAGAGAGGCCCTAAACCGTATTGACTGGGACAAGGTGTTTAAAAATAGCAGAACAAATAATAAATGGGGGCTCTTAGACGCCCACTGTGAGAGGTACATTACTTATGGTAATAAAATAATTAGAAACAGGAAAAACCCAATGTGGATCAACAGGGATGTAAAGGAGGCAATAAATAACAAAAAGAAAGCGTTTCAGCTACTTAAACAGAAGGACAGTGAAGAGGCATTAAAAAGCTATTAGGAAAAAAAAATAAAATATGTAAAATAATGATAAAGGCAGAAAAGCTGGAGACAGAAAGACATATTGCCATAGAAAGTAAACTAATCCCAAAATATTTTTTAACTACATAAATAGTAAAAAGATTAAAAATGAAAATGTTGGCCCTTTGAAAAGTACTGAGGGAGATATTGTGGAGGGCGATGAGAAGAAAACACACCTATTAAACAATTTTTTCTCCACTGTATTTACCGATTAGGATGACCTTCCTGTTGATGAGCAGAGGGATGAGGTTAACTCAAACTTAAATGTTTCTTGTCTAACCCAGGAAGAAATGCATCTCCGTCTTAAGAAGCTTAAAATGGACAAATCACCAGGCCCTGAGGGCATACACCACCGTGTCCTAAGGGAGTTAAGTAATGTCATAGATAGGCCCCTATTCTTAATATTTATGGACTGTACAATAACTGGGTATGTCCCTAAGGATTGGTGCATATCTAATGTGGTGCCAATATTCAAAAAGGGGTCAAAAAGTGATCCTGGAAATTATAGGCCGGTAAGCTTAACCTCTGTTGTGGGTAAAATGTTTGAAGGTTTTCTAAGAGATGCTATTCTGGACAATCTCACTGAAAATAAATGTATAACGCTGTTCCAGCATAGATTTATGAAGGATCAGTCCTGTCAAACTAATCTCATCAGCTTCTATGAGAAGGTTAGTTCTAGAATAGATTGGGGTGAGGCACTGGATGTCATATATTTAGATTTTTCTAAAGCATTTGATACTGTGCCACATAAAAGGTTGGTAAGTAAAATGAGAACACTTGGACTGAGGGAAAATGTGTGCAAGTGGGTAAGTAACTGGCTCACTGATAGAAAACAAAGGGTGGTAATTAACGGTGCATACTCAGACTGGATCCCTGTTACTAGTGGGGTACCCCAGGGCTCAGTATTGGGCCATATCCGCTAATATTTTCATTATTGATCTTCCCTTGGATTGCACAGTAGAATATCGATCTTTGCAGATGATACTAGCCTGTAAAGTATTCAACACAATAGAGGATAATTACAAAGGGATCTGGATAAGTAGGAGGCCTGGGCAGAGAAGTGGCAGATGAGGTTTAACACCAATAAATGCAAGGTTATGCACATGCGGAGGAAAAATCCATTTCATGATTACATGTTAAATGAAAAAACGCTGGGTAAAAGTGACATGAGAAGGACTTGGGAATCCTGGTGGACAATAAACTGCATTGTAGCAGCCAGTGTCAGGCAGCAGCTGCCAAGGCAAATAGGATTAAGCGGTGTATTAAAAGGGGGCATTGTTTACACTGATGAGGAACATTATTCTCCCATTATATAAGTCACTGGTTAGACCAAAACATGGAATATTGTGTACAGTTTTGGGCACCAGTGACAGGAAAGACTCGTGGAGCTTGAACAGGTACAAAGGCGGGCAACAAAAATAAAAAAAAGGACTGAGTGGACTGCAATACCCAGAAAGATTAGCAAGATTAGGATTATTTAGTTTATAGAAAAGACGGCTTCAGGGGGACATAATAAATATGTTTAAATATATTAAGGGTCAATATAGAGATCTCGCTAAAGATTTATTTAAACCCAGGACTGTATCCAGAACAAGGGGGCATCCTCTACGTCTTGAGGAATAAAAGTTTCTAGATAAACATAGAAAGGGATTCTTTACTATTCGAGCAGAGGAAGCCAGAGGAAATTGTCATGGTAAATTCAATAACAGAGTTCAAAAAGGGTTTGGATGCATTTCTGGAGCGTAATAATATAACAAGTTATGGTGATTGGGATTCTGGAGAAGGGTCATTGATCCAGGGATTTATTCTGATTACCAGATTGGAGTCGGGAAGGATTTTTTTCCCTAAAATGTGGACAATTAGCTTCTACCTCATGGGGGTTTTTGCCTTCCTCTGGATCAACACTTTAGTAAAATAGGCTGAAGTGGTTGGACGTATGTCTTTTTGCAGCTTTACAAACTATGTAACTATGTAACCACAAATCAAAATGTTACTTATGAAGAAACATCTAGAAGCTATTACCCCAATAAAAAGGAGAAAGCAAACACTACTACATGCTTTGTGTGAAACTGGATGTAAGCATAAAGCAGACAAAAATTGCCATATATTTTATTCAAGAAAACTGATCCCAACTGTGCTAAAAGGAGTTTTACAGGAATAAAACATTGATGGCCTGTTATTGCGATAGGCCTTTAATGATTGAACCAGGACTGGAAGAATAAGGGAGCCACAGGCGACTGATCCAAATTAATTAAACATTAAAAACATATTCTAATAACAGGAGATCAATGTGTTACTTACTCCTGGAAAAACCCATGTAAATAAATGAACAATAATGAATCCGTTCAGCTACATTATCTGAGGAAGTGTGTTATTTGATTTCCGAGAACAGTTCACATTTATTAATTTTGAACCAAAAGGTTTATATTCATATTGGATGTCTAGTACATTACCAGAGTATTTCTGTGAATGGAGTGTGCCAACTGCCTTCTTTTGTCTGGCTATCAGTTTTGATAAGATAGTGTTATTGACGAATTTAAAACCCACTACTAAAGTGCACCATTTATTTATTGCTTTTATGCCATACGTTATTACTGTATTTGCTCTCAGTCCATGGGAAAAGTAAGTGTATATAGAACCTGTGACCTGGGTGAGCAAAGGCCGTGGGATTAGAATACTTAAAAAAAAAGATTACAACTGTATGATGCTTAGAAAAGTGAACAAGTCCTAATTACTTAAAGAGGACTTCTCACAGCTATTTCATCTTTCATGCGTCACCAAGCACACAACATCACTATAGGCCACACATCTTACCATGCACAAGTACATGACATTACACTATTTCATGTCTGCAACTACGCCCAAACACACCCAGTAATGCTCTTCTTCGTCCACCGGCAAAACAACAGTGGTATTCTTAGAGTGTATAAAGATGTATATGTGTGTACATATTGTAAGGCCGCAGCTGGGAAGGTCTGCAATGGTGTGTATATCCCAGCCAGGTTCTGGGCGTATGCCTGAAGAGAGCAAAACACATGCCACCAAGGTAAGGAACCTTGGTGGAGTGAAAGGCCCATGTTAAACAGGTGTCGACAGTGCAGACTGTCGACATACGTTTAAGTTGTATGTTAGTACGGCTTCCAGCCATTCCTGGGTCGGCCTTTCATTGGGAGTAAGCATAGAGCAGGGTGGGTGCTTACTCCCCATGGCTCCACTCCGGGATTTCCCGGCGGTATATAAGGTCAGCAGGTAAGCTGACTGGGCTGGCTGTATCTCCAGTCTACCTTATGGGCTGGAGACATTCACACTGTTGGAAGCCGGTGTCTGCTACACCGTCACCCCAAGGTGCTAGTGAGGGAACTACTCCTATCTATAGTAAGCGCTCAGACGAGCAGGAGTTTTTGTTTATGTTTATCTGTTTGCTGGACATGTATTGCCATATGTTTTGTTCTGCTGGTGCAATAAACAAACGGAAGCAAGAAACCGTTTATACCAGATATCTGCCTCTGTCTCATGCCTGAAGGACGTGATATGATCCCAGAGCTGTGCAAGCTCACAATATATATACATACACATTATATATATATATATATATATATATATATATATATATATATAAAAATATATATATAATATGTATTTTTATATATTTTTTTTCTTTTAATATAAATATATACAAATCTGTAAAACGATTTCCTGTGTAAACAGAAATTAGGCATAAAAATAACCCCACTTAGAATCACCATTTATTATCTCCCACTGCAATCTGTAATAAAACTGTACGTGCCCAAAATAAAATGATAAGACTCCCGAAGTTGTACCAATCTCTTTTATAAAATGAACAATAATATGGGGGTAACAAAAAAAATAAATTAATTCAATAAATTCATTTTTATTTCTTTATTTTTGTTAGCCACTGATCAATAGTATGGGTGTAACGAAAATAAAGAAATAAAAATGAATTTATTGAATTAATTTTTTTTTTAGTTCCCCCCATATTATTGTTCATTTTATATAGAGATCGGTACAACTTCGGGAGTTTTATCATTTTATTTCGGGCACGTACAGTTTTATTACAGATTGCATTAGAAAACCATAAGAGCGTCGCTCGCTCTCCCATTGGTCCAAATAACCGCGCCTCTTTTAACTTAGCCAATTACAAACAGAGCTCGCTCTACATTTCTTTTCCCCATAGAACTCTATGAGAAGGTAGCTCAGCCGCTGATTGGCTAAGCAGGACGAACCCCTCTTCCCCCAACCAATCACAGTACGAGAATATTTCCCATAGACAGTAATAACTTTTAGGACGCCCTTCTATCGCGCCCTTCTTTCTCCATTCAAAATTGAGAACTACTAGTTTGGGTGGATTCATATCTGCCGCTGGGCTAAACCCAATCAGCTTTTTTTTGCCTTTTTTACTGTATTTTGAACTTCCCGCCTTTTCATTTGTTGGTCCATATTTCTCCTATTTTAAAAGGGTTTCACTGTCGCTCCTTTTCTGATTGGTTGGTTTCTCCCGGGAAAATGAAAGAGCTTTAAAAGGCCATCCCCGGCGGAACCATTTTGTTAACGCTGACGGGAAGCAGCCATCTTTGGATGGCAGTTAAAAGGCTGTCATATAGGCCCCCCCCAAAATTCCAAGCCTTATGCCCAGGATTCCAAGTTGTATGCACTGCATTATTGTTCTCACCCCCAAATGAAAAATAAAATAAAATTTTGGGATCAAGAACCCACTTATTTTTTCCACTTAAAACATTTGAAATATTGGGAAAAAATTAAAGGATTTTTTTTATTATTTATGTGTGTCTTATAAATACCCAGCACCTACATGTGTGTGGTATATTATCTATGCCCTCTCGGGAGATGTATAGAGGATAAAATAGCTGCAGTAATTAAAAATAAACTATAACAGCTACTTAAAAAAATTTGCTAGGAGACTTTAAAATGTCCAATTGATTCCCCAAAAAAAACCCCCCTAAACACGGGGTATGTTTTATATGAATCTGATGATCCCAAATTTTATAGGTTTTGTTATGTTTTTGGAAAATCTGTTTTTAATTTTTTGTAGAAATGCTAGTACTTTTTTGTTCTACCACCAGGGGACCTAAAAAAGGGTGCATTTTTGCATCTGGGGAAAACCCTTTTATTGCCCCATTTTGGCAGTTCAGATGAATTTTTTATTATTTTATATTCCTATTTCTTAGGGCATTTCCCCACGGCAAGGGTTTTCGGCCGGTTTTTCAGCCGGTTTGCGGTTTTTCAGACCGAAAATGAGCACAATTGTCTCTATAAAAACCCTTTTGGGCAGGGGTCCCCACTGCACGGGTTTTTGCCGTGGGACGGTTTTGCCGCCGGCGGTCCGCGCAAAACTTTGTGAAACAACTTTCCCGGTTTCCCGACGAAGATTGTTCTCATGGGGGGGCTTTCCCGTTTTCATCCGGGAGAAAAGCCCCCCCCCCCCCCCCCCCGCGGCCGGGGGAGGCGCAAAACAAAAAACCCGGCCGGCAAACCGGCCGGTATTTGCCCTTGCCGGTAAAGGCCCTTGGGGATTAAAAATGGAAAAAAAAATCCACAGTTTGGGATTTTTTTTTCTTCTCCGTTTCGGCGTAGGCAAAGTTGTTAAATTTAAAGGGGTTGTCCACTACAAAAATTGCTTTTTTTTTGTTTAAAGATCTTCAAAAACAAGTCACTTTGCAATATATATCCTTAACTGCCAAACCATTCCTAATCCCCTCTTCTTTACCCTAGGTATAGCTATGTCGACCTTTTGATCTTTCCCGATAGGTTGCCCCACTGGTTGCTATGCTACAGACCCCGTTTCTACGCAGCCTATGGGAACCTAACCCGCCCCAATTCAAATTTTAAAAACCAAAAACCCCCTGAGTAATAATCAAAATAGTGGAAAAACCCCCTTTTAAAAAAAAAAGATTTTTCTGAAAAGGTTTTCCCCAGGGCCTTTTAACCCCCCCATTTTTTTCCTTTTTTTATTTTTTTTTTTGGCAAAAAAGGGGGTGTTTTTAACTTTTAAATTTTTTTAAAAATGCATCTATTTATACCCTTAAAAGGCTTTTAACAAAATTAAACCCGTTATCCAAACCCAAGGGTCTAAAGGTGAATGCTTTAAGGGCGTTGCCGTTGGAAATATATATAATATAATAAATATATTATTATATAAATATATATTTATATTTTATATATAAATATATTATTATTTATTTTATTTTTTATTTATTTATTTTTTTAACCCCCTTCCACTTTTTGGGTGGCCCCCGTACATCGAAATTTTGTGTGAAGGTGTAAATATTTTTTATTTTAAATTTATTACACACACATTTTGGGTTTAGAATTTGAAAACAATGACAGTAGGGGGCCCCCTTTATTTTATTGTTTAGCCCCCATAATTAAGTTTACAGTCTTGGGGCTTTTTACCCTAGAAAAACACCCCTACAGGGCTTATATGAGCTATAGGGGCTACTTTTGACCCCATACAAATTCCCACCACCCCCCAGAGGGGAATTACTGGGGTAACCCTAGAGGGTAAAATCTCTAAGGGGTGGTAATGACTTATGGGCAGCCAGGCTAACATTCGCCTATAAACATCCCAAAAACCATTGCTAGTTGGGATTCCAGCTCTCATAGCCCCTGTTTTCAGCCAGCAATAGGGTTAATAAGCTCACCAGGCAGCAGAGGGGAGGGGGGGCAGGGAGGGGGGTCTTTTCTTTGCAGGGGACAGGACTGATCACGGCAGATCACAGAGGATGGGGGGCGGAGCTATTTCACTGAGGCATAAAAACACAGGCCCCTGTGGGTGATCCTGGTGCCCCGAGCCCCAACCTCACTTTCATATTTGGCCGGACAAATATAACACGGGCAGAAAAGAACCACAAAGGGGGCTCACCCTGCCCTCTCAGCGGGGGCGCATTTCAGGAGCCGGCGCTCCTGTACCCGGTTTATAAGGGCAGGGCTGAGCCTCCTTGTCTGTGCTCAGTGCTGCACAGCTCATTAATATCAGGGCAGGTGCTGGCTGCTCGGCATACAGCAGCTGGAGCAGAAGCCCCTGTGGGTGGATGTACGGAGCCCCTATAGATGAGTATACTGCCCTATGGATGAGCATACTGCTGCAAACTCCAGCCGCTCACCCTTCCAGCAGCACTGGCTGCTGCTCAGCAGATCTAGAGCTGCCTGAGAACTTGCATAAACTGCTCTTCCGTGATGCTATGCATCATGGGAGAGTGACGTAAGCACAGCAGTGCATGCTGGGAGCTTATGTGTGACTGCCCCGTGCCGACTTCGTTCTCAAGTCGGCTCAGTAGCACTGGTCATGTGACCCAAACAGGGATTTTTTTTTACATTTAGGTTGTGCATTTTTAATAGGTTATATTTTAAGAAGTGCTTATTTTTACATTTGCTATTGAAAGCAAATGTGAAAATTTTAGTGATAGGTACTCTTTAAAGAATTTGAATTACTGTATTTCCCCGCAATTCTCTATATCCCAATTACTGATGTAGCGCCAGTCTCGGCGACAAACGCGTTGTTAGGGATTTGATTAATTTATGTTTATAGAAGGTTTCAGCTCTTTTTCAGATAATATTTTACACCTAATAAAAATGATTTTTTTAATCATACTCCATGCCGCACACACTGAGAGCCGAGATTTCCTTTACCCCGATCTCTCCATTGGCTACAATGGGACAAGTAGCTCGCGCTCTGATTGGCCAAAATAACCAAGCCCCCGCTAGCTCAACCAATCAGCTCTTTTCTGCATTTTTACTGTATTTTGAACTGTCCCGCCTTTGAATTTGATTGGCCAATACTTCTCCATAGGTTTTATGGGTCACTGTCACACCTATTCTGATTGGTCGGCAGAAACCAGCCAATGAGAAGCGCTTACAGAATTTGAATTACTGTATTTCCCGGCAATTTCCAATATCCTAATTCCCGATGTAGCGCCGTTCTAGATTTTTGGAAAGTGATTTTTTATTTTTTTTTAAAGTTTTGAGCTCTTTTCTCATAATGTTTTACACCTAATAAAGACGATTTTTTAAAATTCATACTCCATGCCGAACGGAGCTGAGAGCCGAGATTTCTGTTGTGATCTTCTAAATGTTTCCTCTCATGTTACGTTCTCGCTTCACTGCGCCTCTGGCAGATCATTTAGACCAGCTTCAACTAGGTCTGCCTGTTGGAGCTGGCGAGCGCTGCAATGCGCCGCACTTTGCCGACCCGCAATCATGCATGCCTCGGAGTTTTCGAATGCGCCGCGTCCCGCCCCGGAACGCCCACACCGCACCCATTACACACCCCTTCATGTGAGGCGCAGCTGAAAGTGGCAAACGCTGCGCCTAACATCGCATCCCTGCGTCCGACAGGGGATTCAGGCCGATGAGGCGCAGGATACGCCAGAAAACAGGGGTAAATCCTGTTCATACATGTCGACCTATGCCTATTTTCAAAAAAGTGTCTAACAACCGAATTCTCACCAAAGGTTCTACCTTACCTATTTTCCTGCACTATATCCTTAACCCCTTCCTTGTCTGTTTGTTCCCTTTTATGTTTGTACGTTCTGATTTCTGATCTATGTTCATTCAAACAGACACATATACAAACCAGTTTGCCCAACATAAGCCCATCCACACGGGCATTTCAATAAATAAATGACTTGCTTACTATTGCAAGTAAAGAAGCCTCTGATGCTGATAGAAGTGTCTTTTGTGGGATGATCTTTTAGAAGAATCAGCTTCACAAGAGGCGAGCGTTCATGGCGCACGTGCTGGTCACACAGGAAGAAATACAATGCGAAGATTTCAATAATAAAACAAAATAAAGAAAAGGACATAAATGAATTGTTACTGAATATCTCTTCAAAGGTACTTACAGAGATACTTACAGAGGCACAGTCATGAATAATTAACAAAGGGTTACATTATGTTCTCACACATGAAAATTAGATTTTTTGGTAGATTTTTATAAGTTGTCGTAACATCAGAGTTAAAATGTTTTTTCAACAACAAAATGAAGACAAGCCAATGCAAAATAGGGACATACCGAAGAAAATGTATAAGAGTAAATTTGGTCCTGAAATAGTTTGTTCCTCCCTAGATGTGTTCCAGTAATTTGTGAAAGAGGAAGTTATGTCTAAATGGAGGGATGTTTGCTCTATAGGAAACCTAATTTAAGAAAAAAAGAATTTGAGGCAATAAAAGAACTAAGGAATAACCCCACTGTAATCATTAGAAGGGCTGACATAGTTCGAGTGTCAGTAGATATGAATCGATCTCAAAATGTGGAAAAAGACTCAATTAATAGACGATGGTCTATCAACATTACAAGAGGACCTCATTAATGATATCCAACGCCTGATTGCAGAGACTCTGGAAGATGCTGTTTTGACAGGAGTTATTTCAGAATATACAAAGAAAATGTTGATAAATGACTCACCTACCTAACTGCTGGGGGGCCCTATATATACCTACCTCGCTAGTGGGAGTCCCTATATATATACCTAACTAACTACAGGAGGCCCTATATATATGCCAACCAGGGGTGTAACTAGAGCAGCCTGGGCCTCATAGAAACCAACATTTACCGGGACATGCAGTTACTAGATAATACAAGGGGCAAATACCTCACCCTACACATCACCATCATACTGCTACCAAACAAATTCCACTATACCAAGACCAACATAACCAATAACGCTGCTACATAAGGACCTGATTATACCGCAAGAATATGACCACAAATTACCACCACATAGTTGCTGAATAATACCCCTACACTATTACTGATCAGTATACAAAGACCTATAGTACCACCATATAGTGGTAGGTATCACTTAATTTTTTTTTTTGTTTCCCAGTATATTCTATGGTACAGTCAATAACACCATTAAAAAATACATCTTGTCCCACAGAAAACAATTAAATGGAAAAAAAGTAAAAAAAGTTCCTGCTGTCAATAAGGGGTTAAGGAGGTTGGGGCAGGGCTAAAAGTGGCAGTTTCATCTCTTTTATTGATTTTTTATTAATTTTTTTATATTGTGCCCCCCATAAGGTCAGAAAAAAACCTTTAGGGGACATTTTTACAGAGCTGATCTGGATGTCCTAGGGGTATGTTCACAAGGCATAGCCCCCGCTAGCTCAACCAATCAGCTCTTTTCTGCATTTTTACTGTATTTTGAACTGTCCCGCTGTTGATTCTGATTGGTCAATCGTTCTCCATAGGTTTTAATGGTTCACTGTCGCTCCCATTCTGATTGGCCGGTTTATGCCGACCAATGAGAATAGCTTTCAGAATTTGAATTACTGTATTTCCCGGCAATTTCCAATATCCGATTTCTTGATATTGCGTCGTTCTAGATTTTTGGAAAGTAATTTTTTTTATTATTTTATTTTTTTTTTTATTATGTTTTTTTTTTGAGGTTCAGCTCTTTCTGACACTGTTTTCCGCCTTTATAAAGGCGATTTTTTTTTTGGATTCATACTCCTGCTGCAGGGAAGCGGAGCGCCGAGATTTCTGTCGCGATCTTCTATCTGCTTCCTCGCATGTTCCAATCCTGCTTCACTTCGCCGCCGCTGGAGCATTTAGACCAAAATAAACCAGGTCTGCCTGTCGGAGCTGCCGAGTGCTGCACTGTGCCTCGCTTTGTCGACTCGCGATCGTACATGCCTCGGAGTATACGAGCGCGACGCGTCCCGCCCCGGAACGCCTACACCGCGCCCACACCGTGCCCACTGCCCGCCCCTTCATGCTGGAGCGCAGCTGAAAGTGGCGAACGCTGCACCTAACATCGCATCCCTGCGTCCGACATGGGGATTCGGGCCGGGAGGTGCAGTATACGCCAAAAAACAGGCGAAAAGCCCGATCATACATGTCGCCCATAGTGAGAACGGCAGCCCCTCTTTCTGCAGGTGACTCAGTGCTGTCCTACTGACAGCCCAGTACAGCTCCCTGCAGTCCCCTGACCAATGGAAATGTGTGAGAGAGGGGGCGGAGCTTCACAGAACAACTACAGAGCGGGCAGGAAGTGCAGTGAATAAATTATGAGCAAGCCCTGTGCCGGGGCCTGCAGCTTCGCCCCCGAGGCAAGAACTTTTATGACACCCCCC
>JAODAL010025221.1:0-59066 GCA_025379985.1 Phyllomedusa bahiana
CCAGCTAAAAACCAGAGCCCCCTACTCACTCCTGTTGGTCCCCCCCTAAGTGCCTGGCCCACTGAATGGGTTTATGTAAACGAGTCTCTACCACAGGTATGTACATGGGGCCATGAAGGGGGGGGTATAATGTGTAATTATTAAAGGGCTGAGTCTTCTGGCAGAGACCCAGCTGGTGGAAGTAGTCCTACAGGAAAATAGAAATGTCCTCCTCAAAAGGAAAAAACTGCCCCCTCTAGCGCCATTTATAGGAAACTATCCTGCAAGTCAATATCCAACCCATTAAAGAGCATAGAACTATGACTAGATACATTGGCGTAATTTTAGCCATAGAAGCCATACAACTGCTGTTGAGCTCAGAGGTTGAGGGGGCCCCACTCGTACCAAGAACAAAATTTTTGGTGGCTTTCTGCCTCCAAACTACAGGTGGTTTTCCTAATATATCACGGTATTATTTATTCCTTAATTATTGCTACTTATGCTGCTGTTTTAGTTTCTTCTCATGAGGTATTGGAGCCCCATCTCATCTTGCTACTGGGCCCTATTAATTCTAGTTACGCCCCTGACTACATAAATCAGAAAAACCAGAAGCACCTATAGACACCTGTAGACAATCCTGTTTCTGAGCCTATGCTCCTTGCAAGTACAGAGGAAGGTTCTGGTTGGCCTTATAATATGGCTTAAATGCAGCCATACTGGTTCTCCTTGTGACGATCCGGCTGGTGTAGGAAGTCTTGAGTACCTATAAGAGACACGAAGGAGACAGTGTTCCTTCCTTTGGAGGAGAGCTGGTTTGCAATTATTGTTTACTGTACTTAAAAGGGTTTTATCATAAAGTAAAACTGATGTGGGAAGCTTTCAAATTAAATAATAGACATTTTCACCGTTCATCATTATTAAAAATGTTGCACCATTTTTGTTTTACCTGCTGTCTTAGTGATCCATAGTTTACAGCTCGTCTCTAGGGGATACGACCAGTGATGAGAGCTCCTCAGTCCTGGCAGCACATGCTCAGACATCACCTCTCATCTTCCCTGCTTAGCAATCATACACACTCATTGCTAAGCAAGTGATCAACCACAGGTGTTGTCATTCTATTCCCGTCCTCTGTACTCCTTAATAATTAGTCAAACAATGCACATAAATAAAAGTAAAAAAGAAACCTCAGTCAGGTATGTGCATTGAGAACAAAAAAATCCATGTTAGTTCTTGCAGAGATAGGATCCCTATAGTGAATGGCAGAAGTGCTAGCCACCTAGCTACATTGTAGCTACTCAGAGCTCTTGACATAAACAGACCTTTGTTTGACTAGAGTGAGCACACTCTGGGGAAAGGCATGGTGATGTCAAGCCTGCGGGTCACATGATATGCAGTTCAAACAAATCATACACGGCCGCTATTGAACACACTGAAAGCTAAAGTTGGACAAACCAAGCACAATGGTAAAACCCCTTTAAAGAGGACCTATGGCATCTCCTGAAATATCTGATGTAGTAAATCCTTCTCTATGACATAACAATTCTGGAGCAATCCTCTTAGACACTGTTTTGTGCTGTTCCTCTGTTATTCCTCCTAGAAATGTATTACTGAATGTGACAGCTAGGTGTTATCAGTTGTCTAAATGTTGTTGAGCAAACTTTAAACACCCTTGAACATGATTTTGGTTCAGTAATGGAGTCTTGTGTGTTGAGCGTGCATACAGGCCATAGAAGCTGACTGCACTACTTATTGTTTTCTATAACACAATTGTACCTGCAGATTCCAGGTCTTTCTGTAGCTCTCCACAGTTGGTCCATTGCTCTTCTGATAATTCTTTTCATTCCTCTGTCTGAAATTTTGCCGGGAGCCCCTAGTTGTGGCCAGGTTATAGTGAAATGATGTTCTTTCCAGTTTGATTATGGCACCAACAGCACTCACTGGAACCTTTAGTTTAGAAATTATTCTGTAACCAATGCAATCAGTATGTTTTTTAACAATAAGGTTGTGAAAGTCTTGAGACAGCTCACTGGTTTTACTCATCATGAGAGGTATCTTGTGTGGCACCTTGGTAATGAGACACCTTTTTCTTGGTCATCAGTTGAACCAGCTGACATTATTTGTCACTAATTGGCAGGATTGCTTTCTATTTACTGATAGATTTCAGCTGGGTTCATGACTTTCCACACATTTTTGCACCTCTCTTTCTGTGTGTTTCTTTCTCTTTCTATGTGTTCAATACTTTTTCCCTGGGTCATATCTAATTATTACACATAACTTAATTTATGGACATCTATGGTTTTGTTTCTTTGCCTGTGGGGATCGGATGGGTTGTTATCAACATCAGGTGATAATTTCCTGTTAATAGCACCTTTAGAATCAGATCTACTTAGAAAATTGGTCAGGTGTGCAACACTTATTTCACCTGCTGTATATAAGCCCCCATTACAGGGGAAATGCACTCGATAAAGTCACTGCATAGCTGCTCTGGGTCTGGGTCTCTTGCAGTTACTGAGCTCCGAGAGTCACATGACCACTGGTTTCGGGATCAAGAAGCTGGGAGGCTTCCTTCTATTCTGTATATACAGCACTCATTGAGCGCTATATAAACAGTGATTGGGAAGGCAGGGACAGTAATAAACCCTCCCTGTCTTCTCAGTGTAGAGCACAGCTAGTGCTGACATCCAGCTCTCCACTTGCGCAGCTGCACAATTAGTTCCAGAGCATCCATGCAGAGATATACAGCCACTGCCTGGACATATATGGTCTACAGGGGATCAACAACCAGTTACGAAAACATTTTGTTTTAGTGTAGGACCTTTTTTCAGCCTAAACCCTGTAAGCTTTGGCAGCCAGTAAGCATGGCAGTAACGAACCTGGGCACTGTTCCCACTAAGCCAGACAATCCAAACAGCATCAAATAAATAAAGCAATATATCGCCTAGATATACACAGTGCTATAAAACTTCACACAGCCTCAAGATAAATTATTTGATAGTACCTGGGCCAACATCCCTGATGGAGGAGAACATTGAAGAGTTCAACGCCCATCTCCATGGTGGGCAGTGAAAGGGATTATGGTAACATTTCTGGTAATCTGGGGCATAGATGCTATTTGTATCCCTGGTCATCTAGAACAGTTTGTGGCTAAGCGTATGCATCCCTGGTGAGCTAGAGCTGTGGAAGTTTTCAGGTCTTTAACCGTTTAGTCACCAGATATAAAAGAAGGACCCCTTCTGTTTCCTTGTCTAGCAGTGATAATCATAGGAAAATATTGGAAATACTGTATGTATGTGATTGAAATACTGTAGCTACTGACTTTCCCAAACAGAAGAGTGGGGTATGTTAGGGTTTGTTCACACGGCGTAATTGCGGGGCGTATTTCAGCGCGTAATTGCGCTGCAATATGCCCAAAATTCATAGAGAGCTATTAGTTACACCCGTCCTCCCCGGTGTACAATACAAAACACCCAACGTATTGCGGCGTGTACATTATATGCCACAATACGCCCTGTGAACATACCCTGAGGCTACACGAATTACAAAATACTTGGTAATGCCATATATTATGGAGTAATTTGATCATATACCACATTTTACTTTCAAGTTAGATTAAAGCTTACTACACTTGCTAGAGAAAAACTATCCAAACCCGCCAAAGCATCAGCCACACTGAATTTTAACACCCAATCTTTTTACTCTCTCTTGAGATAAGTCATCGCCAGAGATGTCGCGGCGACAGCTTCAGCGAGGTCTACACTGCATTGGAAAAAAAAACATACTGAAAATCCTAAAACCGTTCATAAAACTGATTTTTTTTGTTCAGTGCATGTCAAAAACAGCTAAAAAAAAACAGCCACTTTTTGCTTTGTTTTGCTTTTTTTGCCATGTTTTATGTGTATTTTTGCAGCTTTTTTTTTTTTTTTGCAGAAATGCACAGCATTATAATTGCTGTGAATTTCTGCAAAAAACGCACAAAAAACCCTCCACAAAAAGGGCGCCGCTTTACATAGACCTCAATAATAAATTTGTAGCCCTGTTCTGTCGTTTTTTGCAACGTTACAAAAAATGACCAGCAGCAAAAAATGAAGAGACTAGAGACTACAGAACATTTTTACTATTAACGTCTATGGAACCTCTTTTCAGTCGTCTTTTCAGCATTTTTAGAAAATGAAAACCGCTGAAAACGGCCGTTTTTGTGTGCTGTGTAGACGTAAAAAAATCACCTCTAGAAATATAGACCTAGGACTAAATAAAATATAATAAATATTTATTGATCTACCATTAAAACCTAAATACTAACCTAAGCCAATCCCTACAATTATCCCTTATAATAAAGCTACAACTACCTAGCCACAAAATAATAATAATAATAATAATCTTTATTTATATAGCGCCAACATATTCCGCAGCACTTTACAATGTGGGGTACATGCTCCGATAAGGGCGCCCCCACCAGGATTCTAGACTATCAATTCCTAAGATAACTCTACAAAAAAGCTATAAAGTGCCTACCAATAATACTAAAAATTATCCAATAAATACTACACAGATATGTATATAACAACCAATACAGTTCCCCTAAACATACATAAGATACAACTAACAGGAGCAATGGTTTGGATACTGTGTAGACATAGCCTAACTCTCCTCTCCCCATTGGAAGCACATGCATATTTGTAGGGGGGTTGGGCGAAATAGCTATCGGCAGGCAGCCATCACAAATGGAGGAGTCAGGAACCAAGTGAAGATTATGTCTCCCTGGCAAATTACAAAGCAGTTTCCTGTCTGTGTCAAGTGAAATTTATGTCCTAGGGGGACAGAATCTTCACTTGATCCGGAATCAGATTGCTGGGTGAGGGTGCTGTACAACAATGATGTTTGGGATTTGGGATGTTTGAGATTTTCATTTTGTCAATTTCTATGCAACAGGAAGTTCCTGAATTCCTAGTGCCCTACTGGAAAACTATAGAGGAGACCTACGAAAACAGTGTTAAAGTTGGATTGAGGAGTCTGCGACAAGAGCGGCTCATTATGATTCATTATCTGTATGATATCAGGTACGTGTTAATATATACATCCACCGAGCCCACTGTGCCGAAAATTGTCAAAAAACAAATACAGTGGGACAGATTTACTAAGGTGTCTCACAGAAAGGATAAGTCCACCCAGAAAGGAATAGCCAAAAACTGCTCACACAAAAAAAATATATCCCTACTTAATAAAACCACAAATTTTATTGATATGCATTAAAAATAAACCTCAAATATACAGCATATTTAATCAAAACCATCCTAACCGCTAATTGCCTATATAGAAATGGGTAAAGGTATAAGCAAATATTATTGATACCCAAACAGTGCATACATGTCAAATGACCACAAAAAGTATGAAAAGATAATATATTGACTACTCACGGTTCCGTAGACTGCAATAATATCTCTATATCCGTAAGAACCAATATTGATCACGATTAATCTGCTGTAGGAGTGTATATATCCATACAAAAGAAAAACACACTGTACCTAATCAAGGAGGAGCACTTGCCCCAAAAAGGGCGACCCCGCCCATCCGATGACTACCCCTATTTCTAAACTTGATATATACACCAAAATAACCACCAACATATCAAGTAATGAGGGAAAAGAGATGACTACCCCTCACTACTCACTGGACATACAATTATGTCCACAAAGGTCCCAGATTTACTAAGGTGCTGTAAAATGCACCAAAATTTGGTGCAATTTGTTACATCTCATTTTAGACAGAATTATTGGAAAAAATGAATTAGGACTGGCTTAAATACACCTGTCTTATTAAAAAGAGTGCAGGAAATGTATTAATCTCTTACTGTAAATAGATGTGCCTGTATTTCCAAACTGCACTAAGGGAGTATGGAGCAGACTCACTCACTGAGCCCGCTCTGTACACGGTGGGTATCGGATGTTAGATACATGATCGGAGACGGCTTCAATCCCAACCATTCAACTATTAAGACACCGCGTCACGATCCCAGAGGCCGTGAAGTTGGAATGGCAGTTAGGGGTTTTATGAAGGCCCACATGGCTGCCATGGTTGAGAGGAATGAAATGCTTATATATTGCAGTACATCAGTTCTGCCATATATAGTACAAGCAATGGCGAAGACTAAGGGCGAAATGTTTCATTAGGGCTGCGCCATTTTTTTTATGTATTTTGCGACAAAAAACTGTTGACGCCCTATTCTCCATATAAATGAACTCAGTGTCGGACTGGGGGGCCTGTGACCCACAGGGGAGTTGATCTTGGGGGCCCACCCTACAGCTACTGTACATGAAAATATCACCAGCCTCTCGGACATAAATGGGTCCATATTGCCACATAATAGAGTGTGAAAAACAGAACTGTAATGTGTAGTACACATTAATACCAAGGGAGTCACATATCTGTCTGTCTCACACGTCTGTCTATCTCACATATCCGTTTTTCTCACACATTTGTTACAGTCTAAAATACATAGCAGGGGGTAAATGCTCCATCCATATCCCCCCCCACCCCCAAATACAATACCCCCCCACCCACATACAATATCCCCCTCCACCACATCAATATCCCCCTCCACCCACCGACAAAATCCCCCCCACCCACAACAATATCTCCTCCATCCCCATACAATATCCCCCCCACCCACATACACTATCCCCCTCCACCCCCAAAACAATATCCCCCCCCCCCCACATACAATATCCCCCCCCACCCACATACAATATCCCCTCCACCCCCATACAATATCCCATCCACCCACAAAAATATCCTCACCCCCCACTACAATATCCCATCCCCCCCACATACACTCTCCCCCTCCACCCACAACAAAAATCCCCCACCCCCCACTACAAATCCCCTCCACCCACAAACAATATCCCCCCCCCACCCCCAACAATACCCCTCCACCCGCATACAATACCCCCTCCACCCACATACAATTTCCCCCCCCACCCACATAAATATCCTATCCCCCCACATACAATATCCCCTCCACCTCACATACAATATTCTCCCTCCACCCACATACAAGACCCCCTCCACCCACATACAATATCCCCCTCCACCCACATACAATATCCCCCCTCCATCTACATACAATATCTCCCTCCACCCACATACAATATCCCCCTCCACCCACATACACTATCCCCCTCCACCCACATACAATATCCCCCTCCACCCACATACAATATCTCCTCCACCCACATACAATATCCCCCTCCACCCACATACACTATCCTCCCACCCACAT
Organism: Phyllomedusa bahiana; assembly: GCA_025379985.1. NCBI lineage: Eukaryota > Metazoa > Chordata > Amphibia > Anura > Hylidae > Phyllomedusa > Phyllomedusa bahiana. Next base: position 7,256 of record JAODAL010025221.1, read on the forward strand.
ACAATATCCCCTCCACCCACATACAATATCCCCCTCCACCCACATACAATATCCCCTCCACCCACATACAATATCCCCCTCCACCCACATACAATATCCCCCTCCACCCACATACAATATACCCCCTCCACCCACATACAATATCCCCCTCCACCCACATACAATATCCCCCTCCACCCACATACAATATCCTCCCTCCACCCACATACAATATCCCCACCCACATACAATATCCCCTCCACCCACATACAATATCTCCCTCCACCCACATACAATATCCCCCTCCACCCCACATACAATATCCCCCTCCACCCCACATACAATATCCCCTCCACCCACATACAATATCCCCTCCACCCACATACAATATCCCCCACCACCCACATACAATATCCCCCTCCACCCACATACAATATCCCCTCCACCCACATACAATATCCCCTCCACCCACATACACTATCCCCTCCACCCACATACAATATCTCCCCTCCACCCACATATAATATCCCCTCCACCCACATACAATATCCCCCTCCACCCACATACAATATCCCCCTCCACCCACATACAATATCCCCCTCCACCCACATACAATATCCCCCTCCACCCACATACAATATCCCCTCCACTCACATACAATATCCCCTCCACCCACATACAATATTCCCCTCCACCCACATACAATATCCCCCTCCACCCACATACAATATCCCCCCCACGTTTTCCCTTGGTCACGCACGCTCCCACCTTCTAAAATAAAACCAGCAAGAAAGTAAAAGTGTAACTCCTATCACAGGGTCAGGTGTGCATTCACTTTTACAATCAGGGACAAGTGTATGCTGCCACTATACTAGCGTCATATGGAGACCACATAGTGGTCCGACACCAACTCGGATCACATCACATTACAGTGAATACAGCACTGATCCAATATAGAAGTAAAATAACCCCTGAAATCAGGGACTCACCGGAGACGTCTTATCTGAGGAGTCGTTCTCTTCTCTCATGAGTCGTTCTTATTCCCTGTTCTTCTCCATCCGTTCCACACCGCCATGATGACTTGTCCCGGCCACAACTCATCCCAGCAGAAATTACACACAAATATATTAGAATCCTCAATTTTCCAGCATCTTTTTACCTATTCCCACCTCTGTACAAACTGCCCAGGGGTGGGAGAGCGGGTATAAGCCATAACTTAGAGGCCTAGTATCCTAAGGGGTTGGAGGGTGGGGAGAGGACTAACCCCCTGGAGATAATGCTACAACTATGGGCTGCTCCCCTCATAATTATATTACCAGGTAGGTAGACAAGACCCTAGGTAGGTAGGCAAATGGGCAAGGCCCCAGGTAGCTGGATAGGCCCTATTTAGGTAGGTAGACCCCCGCTGGATAAGTTGGTAGGCCGGCCCCAGGCAAGTTGGTGGGTAGGCCAAAGTAAGGTAGGTAAGTAGGCCACGGGTGAGTAGGTAAATAGCCTCCAGGTAGATAAGTAGGCCCAAGTTATGTTGGTGGGCCCCAGTTAGGTAGGCATTGATGAGTCTTAGTTAGGCTGTAGGTAGGTGTTGGTGGGTCTCAGCTAGTTAGGCTGCAGTTAGTTAGGGCCCCATTTAGGTAGTATGCAGATAGTTAGGGCCCCCTTTAAGTAGTATACAGGTAGTTAGAGCCCCCCCGTAAGATAATATGCAGGTAGTTAGAGTCCCTTTTAGGTAGTATGCCGGTAGTTAGGGCCCCCTTTAGGTAGTATGCCAGTAGTTAGGGCCCCCTTTAGATAGGCTGCAGGTAGTTAGGGCCCCCTTTAAATAGGCTGCAGGTAGTTAGGGTTCACTTTAGGTAGTATGCAGGTAGTTAGGGTTCACTTTAGGTAGTATGCAGATAGTTAGGGCCGCTTTAGGTAATATACAGGTAGTTAGGTCCCCCTTTAGATAGTATGCAGATAGTTAGGGCTCCCTTTAGATAGTATGCAGGTAGCTAGGGCCCCTGTAGGTAGTTTGCAGGTAGTTAGGACCCCTTTAGGTAATATGCAGGTAGTTAGGGCCCCCTTTAGATAGTATGCAGGTAGTTAGGGCACCGTTTAGATAGTATGCAGGTAGTTCAGGCCCCCTGTAGGTAGTATGCAGGTAGTTAGGACCCCTTTAGCTAGTATGCCAGTAGTTGGGGCCCCTTTAGGTAATATGCAGGTAGTTCAGGCCCCCTGTAGGTAGTATGCCGGTAGTTAGGGCCCCTTTAGGTAGTATGCCGGTAGTTGGGGCCCCTTTAGGTAATATGCAGGTAGTTAGAGCCCCCTTTAGGTAGTATGCAGGTAGTTAGGGCCACTTTAGGTAGTATGCCGATAGTTAGGGCCCCTTTTAGCTAGTATGCCAGTAGTTAGGGCCCCCTTTACATAGTATACAGATAGTTAGGGCCCCTTTTCTAATAAAAAAAAAATGAATAAAAAAAACCTCACCTTTCTCCTGTCCCCAAATGCGACCAGCAGCAGGCCGGAGTGAAGCCCGGCCTAGCGGCACAATGGTGTAACGTCTACGTCACCACTAGAGGCCGGCGTCTGGTAGGCTTAAGGCATAAGACCTTAGGTCTGCCAGGGTGAATAGCGGCGCGGAGCGCCGGCGGTGCTCTGCTCCGCTGACACTGTGCAACCCCAGGACTCAGCTCCTGGGTCCTGTATCTGAATGCTGAGGACACAGGGCCTGGGCATTTGAGGCAGGATGCGGCCGGGCCCCGGATAGCGGCGGCATTGCCTCCGGGTCCCACAGGAGCTCGGGGCCCACCGGTTAATCCATTGACTTCCCAGTAGACCAGTCTGAGCCTGAATGAACTGTCGGACACCGAAACCGGGTGCATTATACGTCAGGCACGACACATTTGAATTCACCTAAAGCAGGTGCATCAAATATGCTAGTGCTGACCTGCTATGCACCTACATTATACTATGCGCCTTGATTAGGTGCAAACATGGACCAAAACAGACCCAAACACGCATCTAACAACGTGCAGTGTGATTTTACATTGCTTTCAATTTAATACACAGTGATCGCAAATGCGTGTTTCATTGCGTCTTTCGGATCCGTTCAAAGTATTGTCATGTAAATTCTTGATCCGAAAGAGGCAGCAGACGCCCTATTTAAAACTATAGGGTGCGATCCTGCTGCAGCCAAAACGCAGTCAAACACGTACCTGTGTGTTGGATGCGCTTTGGATTCGATTTATGCAGCGATTTTGGATGCGATTTTCGGATCAAAAAATGGATCCAAAATCGGATCCAAAAACACTGTGTGAACAACCACTAATACTGTATTTTTGATATGTGTTAATATTACATTATTATTATTCATTCATTGTTTAGGAACAAGTTCACGGATTATGTAAAGCGCCCAGACCATAAACAGGAGTTCGTATCTCAGTGGCAGTCCGACTTCAACTCTATTGCTGAGGATATGCGGGAAGACGAGGAAACTAAAGCAGAACTGCACCAGAGGGTTGATGTAGGTGAAAAATAATTGGAACATGGAAATGTTATGTACTAAATCTTATACAAGTCATATGAAGCCCCCTTCTCACTAGTACAGGTAAAGCTATAGAGGGTGCGGAGGTAACAGTCCAACTCCAGCCTTGCTCTCTACAGTACAGTTGTTATAGTGCTGACGGTGGGACTTAACCCCTTAAGCCGAACACCTAAAAAGTAGTTAATGACCAGAACATTTTTTTAGTTTTTGCCTCCTTGCGTTTCAACAGTTGTAACTTTTTTATTTTTTCAATGATGCAGTTGGATGAGGCCTCGTTTTATTCGAGACAAGTTGTACTTTATGGGGGGATAGTTTAAATTCGCTAATAAATAATTGCAGATTTTTTTTTAATTTTTTTTTACACCATTCACGTTTCACACGTAATAACTTGTTAGATTAATTCTACAAGTTATTACGGTCGTGTGGATACCTAATATGTGTAGGTTTTTTTCTGTGTGTAATATATGCACAATTATTTTTTATTAAATATTTATTTTTATTTATTATTTTATTTTATTCATTTTTTTACACTTTTTCTTTTTTTTTACTTTTTTTTAAATCCCCTGAAGGGAGAACTGTTTTACAATTTTTTTTTTTTTTTAAACACTTAGTAATGTATTAGCATATTCATATATGCTAATACATTATAATCTGTGTCACTCTGACACAGGCAGTGATCAGGACAGCTCACAGTCTGTCCTGATCACTGGCTTGATACACAGACAGCTCTGGGGCCACTCTAGGTCCCCAGGGCTGACTGTGCAGCCGTTCCCCGAGCTCTGTCGGGTCACCGGGTGTTCCGATCACCCAACAGAGCAGGGGAACCCTTTGATTGCGCTGCGGTAACGCACCGCCGCAATCAAAGGGTTAAAGCACCAGGTTGCGGAGGTTTCCTCCGCTCCCCGATGCCTGCAGGACATGCTCTGGGATTGGGGCTGTGTAGTACAGCTCCGTGCCAGCGCAATTGCGACGCCGGGCGCCGCAAACTCCGGTGTCTGCAGCGACGTCTAAAGACGTCGCTACAGACGAACGACCTGAAATGCCCACCGTCAAAAGACGGTGGGTGGTCGTTAAGGAGTTAAAGAACATCTGTGACATCTCCTGACCTATCTGATTTAGTAAATCTCTATGTTCCCTGTGATACAATAATTCTAGAGCATCTTCTCTTATATCTCTGTGTTGTGTTGCTCCTTTGTTGTTCCTCCTGGAAATGTGTTACTGAATCTGTCAGCCGGGTGTTACCGTTCCAGTTTTCAAAGGGGCGTGTCCATGCAAACACTGACTGTCAGCACTGATTGGACAATGTCAGTGCAGTGACACCCCCTCCAATTGGTAACACCTAGCTGATAGATTCTGTAATCCATTTCTAGGAGGAATAACAGAGGAACAGCACAACACAGAGTTATAAGAGAAGATGCCACGGATCCTCTTTGAGAGACTTGACAGTATGAGAGAGCCGCTATCTCTGACAAGTGCTATAGGTAAGAATCACGTAGCCTAAACTGTCATTTTGGCTCAGTTTCGTCAGGTTTAAAGATAACCTGTCTCATAGATTATGCCCCCCTTGCTGAGGACAGCACAAGCCAGTGTCAGACCTGCTGTTTCCAGCGCTGTGTCCCTTATTCTGTAAGATGCTGGAGTTTTCGAGTATTTAATGCTCAAATCTTATTCATGAGCAGGTGTTAGCCCCGCCCACCAAAGGCTAGCCCCGCCCACTGACAGTTATTCACATGTTTCTACCTATTCAAAGTAATAGGTTTGTCAGTTGAGGTGGGCGGGGCTAGCCTCAGGTGGGCGGGGTTTGAAAAAAATGACTCTTTGAATGACGCTTCTGGCTGAAAACTGCAGATTTGAGCATTAAATACACGAAAACTCCAGCATCTTACAGAATAAGGGACACATCGCTGGAAACAGCAGGTCTGACACTAGCTTGTGCTGCCCTCAGCAAGGGGGGCATCACCTATGTGACAGGTTCCCTTTAAAGCAATGTGGTCTGTTACAAAACAAGTCCGTCATAGACAGAAGCCAAAAAGATGGTTAAAACCCATGTCTCTAAAGTTTTTATGATTCAACGGAGATTGGAGGGGTTTTCTGGGATTTTCAGAAACGTCTCTACTGCCCGGTGCTGCAATAAAATAAAAATTGAAAAGGTTTTTTTCAAAATAAACAGTGATGACCTATCAATAGGATCTTGAACCTCTATGTTTTAAACAGAGGGATGGTCGGAACTTTCCCTTTAATTTCAGTGGGAGTTCTGAGCTCACCACTCGGCTGCATTCAGAACTCCCATTGATTTCAGTGGGAGTGATCCAACCACCTCTTCATTGAAAACAGAGAGGATTCGAGGCCCGTTCTTGAGACAGGTGTGGATCCTATCAATATGCCATCAATGTTTATGGTGGAAAAGCCCCTATGATTGGTACTTACATAGTTACATAGTTTGTAAGGTTGAAAAAAAGACATATGTTCATGAAGTTCAACCAAGGTTGGGGAAAAATGTGGATGAAGGGAGGGGGATAGGGAATTTTTAAGTTTTGTTTCCCCCCAATAATGAAAACTTGGATCTCAGAAGTCAAGAACCAATTTTCCCTAAATTAATATTTAATTTATGATCCCAAAGTTGCCATTAGACTGGATCTAGACTTTTATATGGCTGCATAAGTGTTAATATTTTTTAGTTTCAGGTAGTTATCTAAGCCTTTCTTGAAACCCTCAACTGTTCCTGCTGTGACCAGCTCCTCAGGCAGACTATTCCACAGATTCACACTCATGGTGAAGAAGGCCTTTCTCTTTTGGAGATTGAATCCTTAGATGGAGGGAGTGCCCCTTTGTCTTTTGAAGGGCTTTACATGAAATCATTTTCCCCATACTTTTTATAGGGGCCATTTACAGTATATACTTATATAAATTAATCATGTCCCCCCCGAAGTCGTCTTTTCTCAAGACTAAATAAGTTTAATTCTTTTAACGTCTCCTCATAACTAAGAGGCTCCATTCCCCTTATAAGTTTGGTTGCTCGTCTTTGTACTCTCTCTAGCTCCATTACACTTCTTCTATAAACTGGAGCCCAGAACCTAACAGCATATTCCAATGCACCAATGCTTTATACAGCGTTAATATTACATCCCTGTCCCACAAGTCCATGCCTCTTTTAATACACGCCAATATCCTGCTGGCCCACCATCACTGTTTCAGCACTGCTGAAGCTTCGCTGCACCCACAGAAGTGGTGTTATTTTTATTGCTTATTGCGAGCCCATTACTGATTTTAGAGGTCAACATTTACATGTAGAGCACATGACCTCTGAGCCAAATGTTTGGCCCATGGTCCCATGAACGATGAACCTTATGTCACTACTGGGGAATGCTGTGGGACACCGGAGCCAAAAGTCCACAAAAGTTTTAAGGATTCCTTATAATTTAGGTAGGTGGAAACTTTAACCCCTTCCCAATGCAGGGATTTTTATGTACATTTTGTTTCTTTTTTCCTCCCCACCTTCTAAGATCCATAACTTTTTTTTATTTTTCCATTTGCATAACAGTACGTGAGCTTGTTTTTTGTAGGACAAAATATACTTTTTAATGGTGCCATTTATCATACCATATAATGTACTGGGAAATCCCCTCCCCCCAATAAATTATTTGTGTATTGGAATTGGAAAAGATGCAGATGTGCATTTTTGGGTGTTTTCAATTATATGGAGGTCACTGTATGGTCTACATTACTTGTTATCTTTATTCTACAGGTCAGTACAACTCTGGTGAAACCAGATTTGTAGGGTGTTGTTTTGTTTTACCACTTTTAAACAAATAAAAACTTGTTTTATTTTTGATTTCGTATTTCTTTTCAGCGTTATTTTCAACATTGAATTCAGTATTAACTCAGTATGCAGTAAGCTCTTAAGCTCCCTCTAGTGGTGACAACAGGTAGCTAGGATTTAAACATTATGGCTGTACAGGAGGCCTAAAGGGGTTTTCCACCTCTGTAAAAAGTTATTTATATAGGTTCAAGGCCCCAAGTAAAATTTTTAAAAAGCTACACGCCGTCACTTCCAAATGGGGACGTCACTGCTGCAGCCATTGATTGGCTGCAGTGGTCACATGCCTCTAACTTACATCACTAGGGATGCCTTGTCAACTGTAGACTTGGGACACACGTCGCTGAAATCTGGGACCAGAGGATGGCGAGTATAACTTTTGTTTATTTTACTTGGGGCCCTGGATACTTTTTAAATAACTGGTGGACAACCCTGCTAACGCTCTGTAATGCTGTAAAGCTCCAAATGCAGTAAATACAGGCAGTCCCCGGGTTACACACGGAATAGGGACTGTAGGTTTTGTCTTAAGGTGAATTTGTATGTAAGTCAGAACAGGTACATTTATCAAATGTAACTCCAGCACAAAAGGTTTTTTTGTTAGTTTCGGATAGTGCAGGGAAGGGTTTTTACCCTTGTTATGCTTTCTGTGCCCCATTTAAGAAGATTTCACCCCATTTTCACCTCATGTGCTGCTGCGGCATGCTGGCACCTGTCGTTCCACAGCTACTATCTGCTGTGGAACATGGAACTACAAGTGCCAGCATGGCACATTAGTCTCCATTTGTAGGGGATAGATGTCGGAACAGTGTAAGTTGGGGACTGCCTGTATATAAGAAATTAATCTACACACAATGTGGACCTAAAAACAGCACAGTGTTAAACAAAGTAGATTCACTTTGTAAGTGGTTGGAGTTTTCCAGCTCAATCCTCAGTAACATCTCCCCCGGAGTAAATCCTGGGAGCACAATTTTACGTTTTTTGCTTTTGGTGATTTAACATTTTGGCTTTTGCTTTCTCGCTGTAAAGGATTTAAGGGATCGTCTGTGGGATATCTGCGACAACAAGAAGGAGGAGGCCGAGCAGGAGCGGGCCAATGTCATGGGTGATGGATGGCTGGAAGATCACTTGGGAATACTCATGAACCACTTCTTCTCATTGATGCAGGTATTAGAGTGTACACAGACTTTTCGGTGCTGTAATGGAGCCTTCCTGTAGACCAAAGGGTTTCCCAATGGATTTGGCCTGCCCTGAGAAAAAGAATTACTTGCTGACCCTTTGGAGTCTAAATTTTCCATACAGGAGCTACACATCACCCCCCCTGAACAGAACATTGCACTGCTACGTACAGTTCTGCTATGTGCATTTAGCAAGGTAGATGTGTGGCTCCTATTTTAGTAGATGCACCTGCTTCCTGAACTGCAGACAGGTCCAGTAGCTAACTAGTTACCTGCACACTATCAGGAGGCAGGTGCATCCAGTATTATACTATAGGAGCCACCCATCCTTCCCACCTAATAGAGCAGGAGCCACCCACCATCCATTTAAAGGGCTTATCTCACTACAAGAATTGCTTTTTATGTTAAAGATGTTGCAAAAATGAGTCACTTTGTAATATATATCCATTAACAGCGTCCTACCTTTTCCTAGATATCACACTTAATCAATATACAATTAATAAACGTAAATTCAAATCCCTGACCATATATCGAAAACAATACCAGAAAAGGGAACATCCTAAAACATAACTTTTAATAATCAATAAAGCATAAAAAAGCTGTTAAATAACAGATAGATACTCTATTCCAACTAATCCCGTATGTGGAGACTATTGTAATATCTATCCCTATAACACCCTGTAAACAAAGACATATATCCCTAATAGCGATACCAGGGTGGTCGCCCCAAAAAGGGCGTCCCTGTCCGGTACCTCACCCTAATGCTACTAAAGACCCTAATTAGCCCTCGCAAAAAAGTCCGAACATGTTTCGATCCTCCCTTTAATACCAGCAGATCTCCTCAAGGGACTATTTTAAGGGAAAGAAGCACGAAATACAATACAATACTGGCTCTCACCACCTTTTTACGATATTATGCACTGCTCAAAAGAACCAGGGAGGTCTTAAAGGGGTTTTGCCAGGACGTGCCTTATCTGCTAAGAAGCAAATGTAAACAAAGCCATGCTGAGCTGAGAGAGTGAGAGACACAGCCAGAGCACAGAGCCATGCATAAGGGATCGTGTGAAATGTTCACTCAAATAATCAAACCACAACTAGTGGATTCTGTATACAAAAGACAACACGTTTTCTCCACAGCAGCTTGAAAGCTCTTCATCCGCACAGAGACATGCATAAGGGATCGTTGAAAAGATACATCAAATAATCAACCACAACTAGTGGATTCTGTATACAAAAACAACACTTTTCTACCACAGCGCTTGAAAGCTTCTTCATGTTCCCTGTCATCAGATAAAGCAGGGATCTACTCAGATAATCACATTACAACTAGTGGATTCTGTATACAAAAGACAACATATTTCTACCCGGTGCCTTGAAAGCTTCTTCATGTTCCCTGTCATCAGATAAAGCAGGGATCTACTCAGATAATCACACTACAACTAGTGGATTCTGTATACAAAAGACAACATATTTCTACCCGGTGCCTTGAAAGCTTCTTCAGCTCCCTTTCATCAGATAAGAAGTGTGCTCTACACAAGCCCGGCCAGCAGCTCTTGTCAGGTCGTATCTAATAGACTCTTTTAAGTAACTAAGGGCAGGTAAGGCAGCCTGTAGCTCTCTCAGGCTGCAATTTTTGTAATCACATATATTTAGAAAAGTGATAAAATACCAATTTTGGAGGATCCCACGTCAACATTACATCGTGGCAAAACCCCTTTAACCCTGCATGTAAGCTCCTTATTTAGATATCTATAATGCCGATTCATCTTACAGACCAGGAGGAGTCAAGATCATTACTATAAATTTAGTGGGAAAAGATTTAGGATAACTTATTGAAATCTCTACTCTTGCTTAGGAGCAGGGGTGCTTAATCAAAAAGGGTCCCAATGATATTCTAAAAAATAGGAACTAGTAATGGGTGGGGGCCTCATTTGATTTGATGGCAGCCCTGCTTAGGAGTGTAGTGTCTCACTGAATGATTGACAACCTTCACTGTCCAAGAATGCATAAAGAGCTGTCTGTTACTGAGTAGGACCGCCCACTGGACTCCTTAGCCCAGAATGGGATTTTAATGAATATAATACAAGTTCTGCTGAATCTTATCAAATAAAACTATATATCAACCTTCCTAGCTCCTCCTTCTCTATAAGATGATAAACACAGATCACATTGTTGGCACATTGTTTCCGTTAAAGAGATATTCTCACGACATTGATATTAAACAGGTAGGTAAAGGAAGACTATTACCAAATACACTGCTGTTCTGATTTTGCTTGATTTTAGAGTTCGAGCAGTTTTTATTTGCTGCTTGTTCATACAAGCTTCCCTAGATTACCGACCACCTCTCATTGCTCCAGCAGCCATGGCGGGGATGGTGACGTCACACTCTTCTGTGTCTTATCAGCAGCACAGGATCTTGTTTATCTTACTGCCAAACTTACACCCTTTAGAGCTCTGAAACTTTGTGTCCTGCCATTAAAACCGCTCCATCACCAATGTCCATCTAACAGGCTCAGCTAGGAATGGCAGAGATAAAATGTCAGCCTCTGCTGCAGAACCACCCACAGCCTGAATAGGAAGTGGGAGACTGAAGCTGTAGAACCGTTTATTTCTTGAACTGGAAGGGGGTGCCTGCAGCTGTAGAATTCCCCCACAGCCTAAACAGGAAGTGGGAGCCTGAAGCTGTAGAACCGTCCACAGCCATAACAGGAAGTGGGAGCCTGAATCTGTACAACCGCCCACAGCCTGAACAGGAAGTGGGAGCCTGAAGCTATAGAACAGTCCACAGCCTAAACAGAAAGTGGGAGCCTGAAGCTATAGAACCGCCCACACCCATAAGGCTATGTTCACACGGCTTAATTGCGGGACGTAATTACGCCCCGCAATTACGCCGTGTGGACTGGGGGGGGCGGGGGAGTGAGCGGGGGGCCGGCACTTCGCCGGCCCATAGACAATCACTGCTAGCGGCGCGTATACGCCGCTAGAAAGTGACATGTCACTTATCTCCCCCCGTGGCGGCTTCGCCGGGCGGGGAGAGGAGACGTAATCCATAGATCTCTATGAGAACTGTGCATTACCGTAATGAATGGGCCGTTTTCGGCCTGTAATTGGCGCACTTCGGCGCGTAATTACGGACCGAAATACGGCCCATTTTAAGCCGTGTGAACATGCCTTAACAGGAAGTGGGAGCCTGAACCTGTACAACCGCCCACAGCCTAAACATGAAGTGGGAGCCTGAAGCTATAGAACTGCCTACAGCCTGAACAGGAAGTGGGAGCCTGAAGCTGTAGAACAGTCCACAGCCTAAACAGGAAGTGGGAGCCTAAAGCTATAGAACCGCCCACAGCCTGAACAAGAAGTGGTAGCCTGAAGCTGTAGAACCACCCACAGCCTGAACAGGAAGTGGGAGCCTGAATCTATCGAACCACCCCCAGCCTGAACAGCAAGTGTGAGCCTGAAACTGTAGAACTGCTCACAGCCTAAACAGGAAGTGGGAGCCTTAAACTGGTTGTAAAAGAGCATTATCTGTGAAAACCCCTTTAAGTCATATGGAGGAAGGGTCCCCGTATAGATTTTTCGCCCACCTGCCGCCAACTGTGACACGACTGTCGCTACCAGTTGTAGTCATTAGAATTGTATTATACATGGGGATTGTCTGGAGAAGCTCACATCTTGTATTTATAGACATAAAACAGGTGGGAGATGAGGACTGGTGTAATAACTGCGCTGCTGATCATTGGGAATGTGGTTTCTGTTCAGTTCCCAGGCTCGGGCATCATCAGTTTCGTCAGTTGTTCATAGACTTCTGCTGGCCCCATAAATCTCACTGACAGGTGCTGCCGCCCCTAATAAGGTCACACCAACCCCCCAATATGCTCCCACCACCCACACTCTGCCCAGTAACCATGCTTGATGCACAGACAAGATAGTGTTCTTTAAATGTACACGTCCCGGATATGTGTGGATTGTGGGTTCAGAGGGAAATGCTTCAGTTTTACAGAGGGACAGCAGAGGAGGGGATGCAAATCACTACAGGAAGCTCGTTTTTAGAAAGGTTTTAGACTTTTGGTGCTGTTTTTGTTACTTTTTATTTTAATTTTTATCTCTTTTTTTTTCGATATTTAATGAGAGTCCTTTAATCTGTCATCTGATAATCCAGAAATGCCATTATACTTTGTCTTGCTGTTTCTCTGCTCATACCAGTATTATCTGATTATTCAACAGCAATCAGGTACCATGAATGCTGAATGAAAGGCATTTTTTAATTTTTATTAAAGCAGACCTGTCAGGGGGTTTATGCTGCCCTATCTGAAAGCAGGATGTGATAGAAAGAGAGAAGCTGAACTCTATGGTATATAGGGTTATATGATAGAGGAGAGGAGCTGAGCTCTGTGATATATAGGGTTATATGATAGAGCAGAGAAGCTGAGCTCTGTGATATATAGGGTTATATGATAGAGGAGAGGAGCTGAGCTCTGTGATATATAGGGTTATATGATAGAGGAGCTGAGCTCTGATATATAGGGTTATATGATAGAGGAGCTGAGCTCTGAGATATATAGGGTAATATTATAGGGGAGAGGAGCTGAGCACTGGTATATATAGGGTTATATGAATAGGGGGAGAGGAAGCTGAGCTCTGTGATATATAGGGTTATATGATAGAGGAGAGAAGCTGAGTTCTGTGATATATAGGGTTATATGATAAAGGAGCTGAGCTCTGTGATATATAGGGTTATACGATAGAAGAGAGAAGCTGAGCTCTGTGATATATAATATTATAATGATAGAGGGAGAGCAGCTGAGCTCTGTATATAAAGGGTTATATGATAGAGGAAAGAAGCTGAGCTCTGTGATATGTAGGGTTATATGATAGAAGAGAGAAGCTGAGCTCTGTGATATATAGAGGATTATATGATAGAGGAGAGAGCTGAGCTCTGTGATATATAGGGTTATAAATGATAGGAGGAGAGAAGCTGAGCTCTGTGATATATAGGGTTATATGATAGAGGAAGAGAAAGATTCTGTGATATGTAGGATTAAATGATAGAGAGAGAAAGCGACCTCTGTATATAAAGGGTTATATGATAGAGGGAGAAGCTGATCTCTGTGATATACAGTGTTACAATAAGGAGAAACAGCCTTCCTTTTAAATAGGTTTATATGATAGCAGGACAACGAAAGATCTGACATGTGATACAATTACGGGTTATATGACAGGTAGAAACATGTAAATTTCTGGTTGATGCCTAGGAATTCTGATAAGGAGGAAGCCGGGGAGCTCTAATATATAAGGTTATATGATAGAGTTGGAGAAGCTCAGCTCTGTGATATACAGTGTCTCACAATAGTGAGAACACCCTTCACATTTTTGTAAATATTGTTATTATATCTTTTCATGGGATAACACTGAAGATCTGACAGTTTGATACAATGTACAGTAGTCAGTGCACAGCTTGTATAACAGTGTAAATTTGCTGGTTGCAGCCACTGGAATCCTCTTCCCTCCTCCATGACAACATCACGGAGCTGGTGGATGTTAGAGACCTTGTGCTCCTCCACCTTCCGTTTGAGGACGCCTCACAGATGCTCAGTAGGGTTTAGGTCTGGAGACATGCTTGGCCAGTCCAGCACCTTTAGGGTATATTCACACGGCCTAATTTAAAGCGTAATTGCACACGCATTTCGTATTGCGCTTTATACGCAGCGAAATACACGCCGCAATTACAGTAATTCATAGCTGTCATAAAGAGCTATGTACTACGCGTCGTCTCCCCGGGTGTACAATACGATCGTATCGTACACCCAGGGAGAGAAGTGACATGTCAATTGTTAGCGATGCTTACGCACCGCTGACAATGCATGTCAATGGGGCCAGCCGGAGTATGCGCTGATCAGCACTTGCTTCCAAAACACCCGGCGTATTGCAGCGCATAATATATGCGCCGCAATAAGCTGTGTGAACATACCCTTACCCTCATTTCCTTTAGCAAGGAAGTGGTTGTCTTGGAGGTGTTAAGGGTCATTATCATGTTGGAATACTGTCCTGCGTCCCAGAAGGAAGGGGATCATACTCTGCTTCATTATATCACAGTACATGTTGACATTCATGGTTCTCTCAGTGAACTGTAGCTCCCCACAGCCGGCAGCACTCATGCAACCTCAAACCATGGCACTCCCACCACCATGCTTGACTGTAGGCAAGACACACTTGTCTTTGTACTCCTCACCTGGTTGCTGCCACACATGCTTGTCTCCAACTGAACCAAATAAGTTTATCTTGGTCTCATCAGACCACAGGACATGGTTCCAGTAATCCAGGTCCTTAGTCTGCTTGTCTTCAGCAAACTGTTTGCAGGCTTTCTTGTGCATCATCTTTAGAAGAGGGACGACAGTCATGCAGACCAATTTGATTTAGTGTGCGGCATATGGTCTGAACACTGACACACTGATTCCCCACCCCTGTAAACTCTGCAGCACTCCTCTCTAGATATGACGCTGAGCACAGGCACTCAACTTCTTTGGTCGACCATGGCGAGGCCCGCTCTGAGTGGAACCTGTCTTGTTAAACCACTGTGTGGTCTTGGCCACCGTGTTGCAGCTCAGTGTCAGGGTGCTGTCAATCTTCTTATAGCGTCGGCCATGTTTATGTCGAGCAACAAGTCTTTTTTTCCGATCCTCAGACAGTTCTTTGCCATGTGGAGCCATGTGAACTTCCAGTGACCAGTATGAGAGAGTGTGAGAGCGATAACAGCAAATGTAATACATCTGCGATGTTGTAACACTAATGAGTCACATGACACCGTGTAGGGAAAATGGCAAATTGGCCACAATTTGTACATTTTCACTTAGGGTTCACCTCACTTTTGTTGTCACTTAGGGGTGTACTCACTTTTGTTGTCACTTAGGGGTGTACTCACTTTTGTCACCAGCGGTTTATACATTGATGGCTGAGTTATTTTGAGGACACACCACATTTACACTGTTACACAGCTGTGCACTGACTACTTTACATTGTATCAAAGTGTCACATCCTCAGTGTTGTCCCATGAAAAGACATAATACAATATTAACAAAAATGTGAGGGGTGTACTTACTTTTTTGTAATACTGTATAGATAACTTGGTCAGAGCATCTTCAAAGAGTTCTTGGGGTGTTGCTGGTATGGAGTGGTCACAGCTGAGTGGCTAGATGATGGTTCATGACGCCATGTTTCTGTAGCAATAGATATAGTGAGTGGGAAGGGTTAACAATCTAACCATTAACGATGTTGTATTTTGCATGTAATAAAGGTGGAAGTGGATCGTTTCCAGGACACAATGCGGTTTCTTCGTGATTATTATGAGGGGATGGAGAATAAAATCCCACCGGAGGGCGCCAAGGAGTTTGTGCGGATCCCGCTGGTGGATATCTGTAACCCCGGCTCACCTGAGGAACCTGACAGCCCAAGACGGTAAATAACACATCGTATACAGAGTGCTCACCAAACAAAGGAAAGGCTGAAGGCCATATGGAAAATTACTGGTATCTTCACTTTCATGTCTGGGGTAATAATGACCAACATATATGAGGGCAGTATATGATATAGGGGGAGGGGCTGAGTTCAGGGATATATGGGGAAGTTTAGGATAGAGGGGGAGGGGCTGAGCTCAGGGATATATGTGAGGGCAGTATATGATATAGGGGGAGGGGCGGAGCTCAGGGATATATGTGAGGGCAGTATAGGATAGAGGGGGAGGGCGAGATCAGGATAATGTAGGGCATATAGGATAGAGGGGAGGGGCTGAGTTCAGGAATAATGTAGGCAATATCGTAGAGGGGAGGCTGAGCTCAGGAATAGTGAGGGCAGTATTGAAATAGGGGAGTCGTTCATCATCGGGAAATATATGAGGGCAGTATATAATATAGGGGAAGGGACTGAGCTCAGGGATCTATATGAGGGTGGTATAGGATAGAGGGCGAGGGGCTGAGTTCAGGGATATATGTGAGGGCAGTATAGGATAGAGGGGAAGGGGCTGAGATTAGGGATATATGTGAGGGCAGTATAGGATAGAGGGGGAGGGGCTGGGCTCAGAGATATATGTGAGGTGAGTATAGGATAGAGGGGGAGGGGCTGAGCTCAGTGATATGTGTGAGGGCAGTTAAGGATAGAGGGGGAGTGGCTGGGCTCAGGGATATGTGTACGGGCAGTATAGGATAGAGGGGGAGGGGCTGAGCTCAGAGATATATATGGGGAAGTATATTATAGAGGGGGAGGGGCTGAGCTCAGAGATATATATGGGGAAGATTAGGATAGAGGGGGAGGGACTGAGCTCAGGGATATATGTACGGGCAGTATAGGATAGAGGGGGAGGGGCTAAGCTCAGAGATATATATGGGGAAGTATATTATAGAGGGGGAGGGGCTGAGCTCAGAGATATATATGGGGAAGTTTAGGATAGAGGGGGAGTGGCTGAGCTCAGAGATATATATGGGGAAGTTTAGGGTAGCGGGGGCGTGGCTGAGCTCAGAGATATATATGGGGCAGTATTGTGTGCAGCACTGATTTCCAGTGCTTTTTTCCCACAAAAACAATAGACACCTCATCAGAACCTGACAGATAACATTGTGAATAATAGGGGTGATTGTGTGACGGATCTGACTGTACAACATGGCTTCCATTTTCAATGCAACAACCTCCTTAGGGTAAGTCAGTACAGGGGGCAGACAGATACACAGTCCCCTGGAAGACTAAAATATTAGGTGACAACAGTGGGAGTGAAGAGCACCCCCAATCAGCACGACAGTGTGACTATGACCTGGGACTCTCTCTTGGAAACTACAGATGAACAGCCCGTGCTGCTCATTGTTTGGGGTGGAGTGGCCTCTGTCCTCACCATCAAATACAGAAAATGTCTGTATCTTTCCTGCCCATTTCTTTAAATGTCTCATGCGGGCAAAAACTGATTTGATATGACTCAGCAGCAGTAAGCACCTGTTCTGCAGCGTCACTCTGTGTAGGTCTTCAGCCCGTCTTATCTAACGACTGGTGTCATACATAATAAAGGGCAGGACATTCCCCAATATGAAAAAAGTTGACTGCATCTCAAAGCCAAAACTAGGCGAATCCAACACCGGAAACATTGGTCCTCATTTACTATCACTGTCTAAAGGTTAGCCAGCGTAAACTTGCACAGGCGAGCTAAATATGCATCACATTTATCACAGTGGCTTGTGCTGATTGATAAATAGGTGCAGTTTTAGGCCTTGTTCACACGGCTTATTTGGGCGCGAATTGGAGCCGTACTGTGCGCTGTATTTGCGCTGCAGTACGGCTCCAATCCGTCCCAGTAACTACGGTAATCCACAGTTCTCATAGAGAACTGTGGATTCCATCGCTCTTCCCCTCTCGGCGAATCCGCCGGGCGGGGAGAAAGTGACATGTATATTATTTACGGCGTGTACATGCCGTAGATAATGACAGTCTATGGCTGGCCCCCCGCCCCCGCTGCACGGCTCCCGGCGTAATTGCGGGGCGAAATCCGTCCCCGCAATTACGCCGGCGATAAGCCGTGTGAACAGGGGCTTAGGGTGATTTGACGTGGTGCATTTTTGGTGTGTTTGTGCCGTGTTTTTTGATGCATTTTTCTTTTTGCAAAAAAAAACGCACTAACAATGCACCGTGTGAAAGCACCCTTAGGCTATGTTCACACGGCTTATTTTGGGACGCATTTCGCCACATATTGAGAGCATACTACGCTCTAATATGAGCGAAATGCGCCCTAATCATTACGGTAATCCTCAGTTCTCATAGAGAACTATGGATAATTTACGCCTCCTCTCCCCACGTATACAATACGATCGTATTGTACGAGCGAGGAGATAATTGACGTCATTTATTCATGGCGCGTACGCGCCGCGAGTAATGGCAGTCTATGGGGCTGGCTGACTGCTGCCCCCCCCCCCCCCGCATCGTGGGAGTACGCGCCAATCGGCGCAAGCTCCCGAACACCCGGCCTAATTGTGGGGCATACTGTACATTCCCCTTAGGGTGATTTGACATGGTGCAGTTTTGGTGTGTTTTTGGTGCGTTTTTTGATGCGCTTTTTTTGCAAAAAAAAAAACGCACCAAAAAATACATCAGAAACCACCAAAAATGCACTGTGTGAAAGCACCCTTAGGCAGGGTTCACACGGCAAAAATTGCGGGACGTATTTTGCCCGCAATTACGCCGTGTGCTCGGGGGCGGGGGGTCGGCAGCCCGCAAGCCCCATAGACATTCATTATTCTCTGCGCGTATACGCCGTGAATAATTGACATGTCACTTCTCTCCCCGCGCAGTGTATTGTCCGAGCGGGAAAAGGAGACGTAATCCATAGTTCTCTATGAGAAGTGTGGATTACCATAATTATTGGGACGTATCTCGCCCCATATTGAGCGCAGTACGCCGCGCAATACGTGGCGAGATACGTCCCAATAATTGCCGTGTGAACATAGCCTTAGGCTCCATCCACACAACGAGTATTTCAAGTAAAATGCTCACAAAACATTTGTATGTGGTTTTTAACGTGGATTCGCACCCAAAACGACATAGAAATTAAGCAATATCAGTGACATAGAAAAAAAAAGTAGGTGCTCACCACAAATCAAGTCTTGTAATGCTAGGAGGCAAATCCCCAAATGTCCAATTGGTGCTACAGGAGGACAAGCCTGTCGCAATCATGACACAATGACACAATCATATTCAGCGAAGCAAAAAACCTTTGGCACCACAAATCAGTATAAAAGCATATCCTTCAATCCATAATTACATTATGAGTAAGAGCGTGCTCCGCTCGAAACGCGTCAGATGACTTAAGAAATGAAGCAACCCTAAAGCTGAGTCCACACAGCAAAGTGAAAATGCTGCCCAAAATCCGATTTTCATATTGCTGGACCACGCAAAAAACGGATTTTGAATTTCAGATTCCCAGTGGCCCACTACATTGGTCTTCTGGTGCCCTAGGCAAACAAGGCATAAAGGCATAAAGTGCCCCCCAAATGGAAAATTCAGCCCTCTCCATGCCTCCTTGCACCCCCCTTTTCTGCCTGGGATGAAGTGATGCCCTAGGCGGCCGCCTATCATCGCCTACCTATCGTCCCGGCTCAGATTGGGGCTGCAGTAATCCAACGGCAATCCTGCGGAATATACAACATGTTCTATATTGCGGTTTAGGTTTCCCTCAGTAAAAAAATCAGTGCAGCATAAATTTTCTGATGAGGGCTACACAGCGCTGGTTACAGTCGGGGTTTCAGCAGATTCTAAATACTGAATCCGCCGAAAATCCAACTAAAAACCTGTGCTCTGTAGACATAGCTTAAAGAAGTTGTCTCACTAAATTGATTCATCTGACCTCAGTCCTGTTTTTTTTGTTTCATTTTTAATTCAGGGGCGGGTTTACAGGCTTGCGGTAGAAGCAAAGGTCTGTAGCTATAGCACCCAGTGCTGGCAGCCTATCAGGAGAGATCAAACAGGTCTGTAGCTATAGCAACCTGAGGAGCTGATGCAGCCCATACAAAGGGGATATCTAGAATGGGTTTGGACACTGATAATGGACACATATTGCAAAGTGACTTGTTTTTGCAAGATCTTTAACATAAAAAGCAATCCTTGTAGTGAGACAACCCCTTTAAATTTGCATGTAATAAATACTTGTTGAAAAACGTTTCGTCCGACGTGGTTTTCAACGGCAGAATCCAAAAAATAAATTTTACCCTAAGGCTATGTCTAGACAGCACAGGAATTCCGGATTTTCGGTGCATTCAGTATTTTGAAATCGCCAGGAATCCAACACTACTCTGCCGCATAGACAGCAATAAAAAATTTGTGCCTATTTTTTTTACCATTGCATTTAAAATCTGGTGGAATATGCAACATGTTGTATATTCTGCAGGATTCCACCCGGATTTGCTATTGGCCCCGCTGCATTGAATGCAAATCCGAAAATTGAATGCACAAATCTGCGCCAACAACCACGGTCCTGCAAATGTCGGATTTTGGACGGCATTTTGACATTTGCTGTGAAGACTTAGGACAAAGGACAAAATACTTCTGAATTCTAAAACCTCATGGTGCCACAAGTATTTGAACAGTATTTCAAAAAGTGGTGTCCAAAAATCATACGTCGCCCCAAGTCTTTGCACCCAAAATAAAACCCCAAGTTTTGGCCACATGGCCGTATGAGAATTGTCGAAAAAAGAGGAAGTGGCATTAATGTGACTCAACAGTGTAATTGGTCACTAAAGATTTAGGGCGACATATCACATTAGGGCTGCGCCGTTTTTTGGGTGTATTTTGCACCAAAAAACTGTTGACATCCTATTCTCACCCTATATAAATGAACTGCAGTACATCAAAACTAGGTGCATTATACGCCAGGCACGACATATTTGAATGCGCCTAAAGTAGGGGCATCAAATATGCAACCAACGATATGCTATGCGCCTACATTGTGCTATGTGCCTGGATTAGGCGCATCAATTATACTGTGCAAGTTACACCAGACGCCAGATTTTTGACAGGTTCATTCATTCAGCCGTCCTATATTTAATGCGCCTTAAAACTGTTGTTCTGCCGCCTCTTTTCTGACATGTCACCCTTAGTATTTATCCTTCTTTCTTGCCCCTCATTAATACAGAGCAGGGTTTTAGTTGATGCCTTAGATTTTGGGGCCTTTTTTAGAGTCAGCCTGCGATAAAACTCATCCATAAGCACTTTTCTTGTGCCACGGTGCTCTTTTTTATGCACCTTGGTGGAGAAAGCACGTACTCAGGCTTTAAAAAAGAAAAGATATCGGGTCATCTCAATGATCTTTTTGTTCCCTTTTTCTTTGAATTGCAGTAGCTCTCCTCACCCAATATTTGACAGCTAAATACTCCATGCTCGAAGGGTTGTGTAAAAACCTGATCCGAAAAAAAATGTGAAGATAGAGTAGATTACAATATTCTTAGAAGTGTTTTGACCACTTTTCTTACATCACCTTTTGACTTCTTCTTTTACAGATGTTCACCTTTTCACATGTTTAAACTGCTCTGTGAGCTCAACAGCCTGGACTGACGCTGTACATTGTACATAGCTGGTCCTGCTCTCAGCTGAAAAGTGGTACAATTATATCTAGTCTAGACAATGCTCTGTGAGCTCAACAGCCTGGACTGACGCTGTACATTGTACATAGCTGGTCCTGCTCTCAGCTGAAAAGTGGTACAATTATATCCAGTCTAGACAATGCTCTGTGAGCTCAACAGCCTGAACTGACGCTGTACATTGTACATAGCTGGTCCTGCTCTCAGCTGAAAAGTGGTACAATTATATCTAGTCTAGACAATGCTCTGTGAGCTAAACACCCTGGACTCCACACTGATACATTGTACATAGTTAGCCCTACTCTCAGCTGAAAAGTGGATACAATTGTATCCAGTCTAGATAATGCTCTGTGAGCTCAACAGCCTGGACTGACGCTGTACATTGTACATAGCTGGTCCTGCTCTCAGCTGAAAAGTGGTACAATAATATCCAGCCTAGACAATGCTCTGTGAGCCAAACAACCTGGACCCCAGATTGATACATTGTGCATAGCTGGTCCTGCTCTCAGTTGAGAAGTGGATACAATTGTATCCAGTCTTGACAGTGCTCTATGAGCCAAACACCCTGGACTCCAGACTGATACATTGTACATAGTTAGACCTACTCTCAGCTAAAAAGTGGATACAATTGTATCCAGTCTAGATGCCTGGACTCCAGACTGATACATTGTACATAGCTAGTCTGCTCAGCTGAGAAGTGGATACAATTGTATCCAGTCTAGACAATGCTCTGTGAGCTAAACAGCCTTGACTGTCGCTGTACTTTGTACATAGCTGGTCCTGCTCTCAGTTGAAAAGTGGATACAATTATATCCAGTCTAGACAATGCTCTGTGAGCTAAACAGCCTGGACTCCACACTGATACTTAGGGCAGCAAGTATGAACGGGGCTGCACCTTTAGCGTGCTTTGAGCCAATCAATCTATCATAGCACTATTCTATAGATGAATTAACCATCGCATGCCACTACCTGGTGCAATCTGCACCAAACATGTCACTTTTGAATGTGCCAAAGCTGCAGGGGCGTGTCTCGCCAGAATCGTACGATGTGTCAGAAATATACATTGTAGTGTTGTACAAATTCATACCAGTTTCAAAGTGGCATAGTGGAGACAAATTTTGGGGCGTAAACTATATGCACCAATGTTTGGTGCATAGATTGTGAGACACTTTCATACATACTGTCAGATCATACACAAATAAAAACAGAGGTAGAATTGGTGAGTCCGTGCATGCCGCCCATTGTACATAGGTAGTCCTGCTCTCAGCTCAGAAGTGGTACAATTTTTTTCATTCAAGACAATGCTCTGTGAGCTTAAAAGCCTGGACTCCAGACTGAGACATACATAACTAGTCCTGCTCTCAGCTGAGAAGTGGATGGAATTGTATCTAGTTTAGGCAATGCTCTGGGAGCTAAACAGCCTGAACTCCAGACTGATACATTGTACATAGCTAGTCCTGCTCTCAGCTGAGAAGTGGATACAATTGTATGAAGTTTAGACAATGCTCTGTGAGCTAAACAGCATTGATTCTAGACCTATACATTGAACAAAACAAGTCCTTCTTTCAGTTGAGGAGTTCATACAATAGTATCCAGTCTAAGCAATGCTCTGTGAGCTAAACAGCCTGGATTCTAGACGGATGCATTTTATCTAGCTAGTCCTGCTCTCAGTTGATAGCAGGGCCAACTAGGTGCAATGTAACTCTCAGGAGTCCAGGCTGTTTAGCTCACAGTGCATTTTCTAGACTGGATAAAAATTGTATCTACTTCTCAGCTGAGAGCACAACTAGTTATATACAGGTTTACTACCTACATTTTTGTTTAGTGACAACGCGAGCTATAATTCATAACGAGTGGCTCGCCTAATGGGGGGGGGGGTGGGGGGGGGAGGGGGTGATTTTGTCATAAAAAAGCGACTAAATTAAAAAATATACATACTCCAATATATACAAACACACATAGCTTAAAGGGGTTGTCTCACTACAAGGATTGCTGCTTTTTATGTTAAGGATCTTGCAGAAACAAGTCACTTTGCAATATATGTCCATTAACAGTGTCCTACCTATTCCTAGATATCCCCTCTTATATGGGCTGCATCAGCTCCTCAGGTCACTATAGCTACAGACCTGTTCAATCTCTCCTGATAGGCTGCCAGCACTGGTTGCTATAGCTACAGACTTGTTCAATCTTTCCTGATAGGCTGTCAGCACTGGTTGCCATAGATACAGACCTGGCTTCTACTGCAGCCTAGTGGAAGCCAGCAAATGCCCCTGAATTCAAAATGAAACCAAAAAAACAGGACTGAGGTAAGATGAATCAATGTAGTGAGACAACCCCTTTAACCAGTTTCTGACCGGGCTGTTTACCCACCCCCTGCCTGACCAAGGCACACACACAGGGCCAGGACGGGTAGGTGAAAGTAGGCAACTGCGTAGGTTGCAACTCAATCCCAGGTAGAAAAAGGGGCAAATGGAGGCATGGATGGGGATGGGGATGTCTTATTTGCCTGTGTCACCAAAAATATTGTCCCCCTCCGCACACACATTTTACATGAAATTTTAAGGAAAAGCTTTCTTGCACTTGGTTATTCTACGATACTCATTTTGGAGCTTTTTATCGTGCTATGTTAGGTTTTGTTTTTATGTAGTTTTACAGTTGATTTTTTTTCATTTTAAAATATTTTTTTATTAAACACACCAAGTAAAGTATTTTCCAGATTATTCAAACGTAGTACATCATTCAAAACATAAATTTGCATCTTACAAGGGTGCGTTTAAAATTTTTCTAATTCTTCTTTCTATCAATTCTCAATGAACGTGAATCACTTTTGCTAAACATGCCTTCCTCCACTCCTGACCCCCCATACATTTTCACAACTCGTGGTAGTTATAAACATAGAACACTTTTCCATCTCTTTATTCGTTTTTCTATGGGTTTCAATCAAGAAAGGGTATGTTCAAACGGTGTGTTTGTGGGGTGTCCTTCGCCACGTAATTGCTCTGCAGTTCAGCTGAAGTTTGCCCACAAATACGTTAAAATTAAAGCACTCATTAGGTGCTGTAATAACCCTGCGTATTCCCCGGCGCGTATTGTCATAGGAGGCCAGGCCGCAGCACTGTTGAAATGGGCCAGGGCATACTTTCAATATCAGGTGAATTTCGGCGTGTACAGATATGCATCGCAATACGCTGTGTGAACATACCTAAACAATTACAAATACTAAGGGGTAATGTGCTAAACTGAGCTGAATCCCAGCTATGTAAAGATATTACACCTCGGATAGATTTACGTTCAAAATGCGTTAGGGTATGTTCAGACGACTAGTAAAATGTACTCGTCAGATTCTACCGTTTTTTTCTGGTGGATTTACATTCATCTCTATGGGGAGTTGAACGACATACAAATGCTTTGGACGCATTTTACACAAGGTTTGTAGCCATCCCCATTGACCTCAATGGTAAATTGTCCCGGTGGAATAGGACAAAAGAATGAATGTTCTTAGTTTTTTTTACTCTTAAAAAGCAATGAAGGTATGCATTGTATGAACTATACTGCCTGTCGGAATCTGCATGGATTCTGATTTGAAATTGTCGGTGTGTGGACGGAGCCTTAGGATTTACCTCAATAATTATGAGTTGATCGAAGGGCTAGAGTTCGCATTTCCCCAAACAGAAAAACTAATTAACTGCAAACAATCAAGCTTGCTAAATCAAGATGGAGTCTAATTCCATTATATAATTAGAATTTTTTTTATTAAAAATTGTCTACCATTTTCTTTTAACTGCGACTGTCTATCTATTCCCTGCCTAGTAATCACACACACTCACTGCTGAGCGAGTGTTCAACCCCAGGTGCTGTAATCACTTCTGTCCAATGTACTCCTTACTAATCGCACACACTCACTGCTGAGCGAGTTTCAACCCCCAGGTGCGTCATTCTACTCCCTTCCTCTGTACTCCTTAGTAATCACACACACTCACTGCTGAGCGAGTGTCAACCCCAGGTGCTGTCATTCTACTCCTGTCCAATGTACTCCTTACTAATCACACTCACTGCTGAGCGAGTGTTCAACCCCAGGTGCTGCCATTCTACTCCTGTCCTCTGTACTACATAGTAATAACACACACACTCACTGCCTGTGAGCGAGTGTTCAACCCCAGGTGCTGCATTCAAACCTCTGTCCCTGTCCCTACTTATAATCCCCACACACTCACTGCTGAGCGATGTTCAACCCCAGGTGCTGTCCTTTCTACTCCTGTCCTCTGTACTCCTTAGAAAATCACACACACTCACTGCTGAGCGAGTGTTCAACCCCAGGTGCGTCATTCTACTCCTGTCTTCTGTGCTCCTTAGTAATCACACACACTCACTGCTGAGCGAGTGTTCAACCCCAGGTGCTGTCATTCTACTCTTGTCCTCTGTACTCTGTAGTAATCACACACACTCACTGCTGAGCGAGTGTTCAACCCCAGGTGCTGTCATTCTACTCCTGTCTTCTGTACTGCTTAGTAATCACACACACTGCTGAGCGAGTGTTCAACCCCAGGTGCTGTCATTCTACTCTTGTCCTCTGTACTCCTTAGTAATCACACACACTCACTGCTGAGCGAGTGTTCAACCCCAGGTGCTGTCATTCTACTCCTGTCCTCTGTACTATTTAGTAATTAGTCACAGTGCAAATAAAAAGAAAAAAGAAACCGCAATCAGGTCTGTGCTCTGAGAAAAAAAGAATCCACGTTTGGTTCATGCAAGGATTTCAACTTAAGACGTGTAACTTCTCACAGCTCTTTACATAAACAGACCTTTGTTTGACTAGAGCGAGCACACTGTTGGGAAAGGCATTGTAATATCATGCCTGCTGGGTCACATGATATGCAGTTCAAACAAATCATACACATATATACTGATGTAGCAGAGTACAACTTGACCGTGATATCACGGCTTTTCGTGTTATCTGCTCTGATCTGTAAGCAAAAGCCATTGAAAAGTATTGAAAAAGTTGAGATAATATTCTGTGTTGTGATACCACGGTGCAATATCTGTTCTGTTTAGTTCTGCTACGTCTGTGTACATTCATATATAAAAAAGAAAAAATAGTAAAAAAAATAATGTTTTTTTCTCATTTTTAATTTTTTTTTTTTTGGGGGGCAAACAGCAAAGGTGGCACTAAAATAAATGTTGTAATTGTGTCACTTTATGTAACAGACATTTATATATGAATGTATGTATATGTCTCTGATTTGTTTGGATTCATATCATGTGACCCAGCAAGCTTGACATCACCATGCCTTTCCCCACAGTGTGCTCACTCTAGTCAAATAAAGGTATTTTTATGTAAAGAGCTGTGAGAAGCTACAATGTAGAAGAGTGGTCAGCATTACTGCCAACATAGGGGCCCTAGGTTCAAATCCCTGCATGAACCAAACTTGGATTTTTTCCTCAATGCACATACCTGATTTAAGTTTCTTTTTATTTATTTGCACCATTTGACTAATTACTAAGTAGGACAGAGGGCAGGAGTAGAATGACAGCACCTGGGGTTGAACACTCGCTCAGCAGTAAGTGTGTGTGATTACTAGGCAGGGAGTAGAGTGAAGTAGCAGCCAAAACAAAAATGGGAAACAATTTTACTGATGAATAGTGAAAATGTTTATTGATTACTTTGCAAGCTTTGCATGTCAGTTTTACTTCATGGTAAAACCTTTTTAAAGGGGTCGTCTCACTACATTGATTCATCTTATTGATTCATCCTGTTTTCTTGGTTTCATTTTGAATTCAGGGGCGTGTTTACTGGCTTCCACTACGCTGCAGTAAAAGCCAGGTCTGTAGCTATAGCAACCAGTGCTAGCAGCCTATCAGGATAGATCAAACAGGTCTGTAGCTATAGCAACCAGTGCTGGAAGCCTATCAGGATAGATCAAACAGGTCTGTAGCTATAGCGACCTGAGGAACTGATGCAGCCCATACAAGAGGGGATATCTAGGAATAGGTAGGACACTGTTAATGGACTTATATTGCAAAGTGACTTGTTTTGCAAGATCTTTAACATAAAAATCAATCCTTGTAGTGAGACAACCCCTTTTAGGGTCGTTGGGGGCAAGTGCTAATTTTTTTTTAATTATTATTATTATTATAAATTTATTATTTTTAATTTACATATTGGGCTCACAAAAGGTTAGAAAAAGACCACTAAAGGCATTTTTACATAATTTTTTTTCTTTTTTTGTTTTCTAATTTACTTTGTAACTGCGGCTGATACTGAATATTTGCTGGTTTCAGGGGAAATACAACCCCTTGTACTAACTGAAGAGCTGATCTGGGTCTGTTAAGACTCAGTTGGCATCTGCAATTATTGAGCCCCAGAAGTTACGTGACCTTCACAGGAAAGCAGGAAGCGTCATTGTGTATACAGCAATCGGGAAGGCAGGGATGCTAGTAAACTGTCCCAACCGTCACAGGGGACAACCTGGCTACCCCTGACATTCGGTTTTCTGCTCCCACAGCTGTACTGTTAAAACTCCAAAACGTCCATGCAGAGATAAATGACCACTGCCCCGATGGATATAGTCAACGGGCGATTGGCAAGGTACTAAGGTGCCAAGTGTAAAAGGCTCATAAGGACACATGGGCGTTATAGATCTGTATTTCATTGATGGCGGCACACAAGCTGTGCAGCCCACATGTACATTCTTGGGCTATGCATTACATACTAGAGACACGTAGCCAAATGCATGAGGCTCCTACATGTGACTTGAGTTAACAAATTACTTTTTAATCGCTTTATTTCTTGATTGAAGGATCCGTCTAGTTCCCAGAAGACCTCACTCTCCGGAGGTGAACGTGGGAAAACAGAGAAGTAAAACAGCCACTGTGAAAGAAAAGGAGGAGCCCGTCGTGGAGGTGAAAGGACTGCTCTCCGAAGGCGATCAGAAGCTCATTAATGACACATGGCAGACGGCCCTGGCAGCCATTGCTAACATGGTAACACATGGGGTGATGCATATTCATTAGGAAGCGAATACAACTAGTGTTGATCGAACTGTTCTAGAAAAGTTAAGTTCAAGTAGAACTTCTCGAATTTTTAGAACTCGAACCGAACATTTTACTGTTCGTCCGAGTAAAGTTCGAATTTGACACGCCATCGTCAGTTTAGTTTTCAGCGTCTTTCTGCACTTTTGGCGCCATCCAATCAGCTTTGTGCACTTTCGATGGCCATCCAATCATTGCAGAGCACAGAGAAGTGTCAAAAACGTCATCGCTGAGGTGTAGGGCTCTCATTGGCTGCTAAAATTACATGACCATGTTATATATATATATCTCACTGTATTGCCTTTTGGGAAAGCCATTTCAGCTCACTCTCTGTACTGAACAGACAAACTCTTTGTTAGATAGCATTTTCCTCTCCATAGACAGCAATAGTTAGGGGGTTTGGTATTGCGGCTGCATCTTTCCCACACCCAGAACTGTTATTTGGGGACATTTTGCAGGGTCACAAATGCCTAACTCTCAAATACATGGATAATATAATACAGAGTGCTTGGATTTGCTAAATCATATTTAGTGCCCTAAAGTTCAGTTTTTGCAGTTTTGGGGGGTCAGTAATTGTATAACACCCCGTCTCCAAATCACACCATGTCAAAGGGCTTTCAGGATGCAGGCCCCATAGCAGCTGCTACCGCTGCACCTCCTATAGCTAGGCCCCTGCCTGCAAGCTGTCCTCATCTTTTCAGTTAGCCATTGAAAGGGAAAAGAAGTATTTTTAACCCTCCCTTTTTTTTCTGGGGACCTTAAGCCAAATTTTCTTCACCAAGTTGTTCCACGTCTCCATTTTACTGCTATGGATGGTAAAATTCCCCCTTCCCTCACCTGTATAGGTATAAAAATTAACCAGAACATCTTCTCCCATTGACTTTAATGGGGTTCTAGTTCGAGTTTGAATAGAACCTCAAACCGAACTCACAAAAGTTTGAGGTTCTAATCGAACTCAAACTTTTTACTGTTTGCTCAACACTAAATACAACACAGAATCACATGACTATAAGGATACATTTCTTGCATTTTTGTGCATATGTGTGTACACTGTAAGGCTACTTCTAGACTACCACATACGGATGTATTTTAGTGTCCATAATATGTTTACAACACACAAATCCCAATGGCCATTTCAACAGTAGTATTGCCAACTTGTGGCATGATCCTGTCTTTCTCAGCCCGCTGGATCTTTATGTGCCTAAGTTTCCATATTCCATGGAACACTAAAAGGGGTTTTCTCATTACAGAGATTAGCTTTCGACTTAAAAGGACAGTTAAAGGGGTTTTGCCACGATGTAATGTTGACTTGGGATCCTCCAAAATGGGTATTTAATCACTTTTCTAAATATATGTGATTACAAAAGAGAAGCATCTGAGAGCTATAGCATTGCTCAGTCCCCCTTAGTTTCCTGACAGTTTACATTAGACACGACCAGGACACTGACAGGAGCTGATCTGGCCGCTCTTGTGTATTTGCACTTCTTATCTGATGACAGGGAACATGAAGGAGCTTTGGAGGGACTGGGTAGAAAAGTGCAGTGTATGAGGCTGTCTGCTGTATAGAGAATCCACTGGTTGTAATGTAATTATTTGAGTAAACATTGCAGACGCTCCCTGCTTCCTCACTCTCTGCTCACCCCCATTCCTCTACCCCCATGAAGCTGCATGCTGAGTTTATCTTCTCTCCTGAGCAGATAAGAGGTAAGGAACTCACTTCTTGGCAAACCCCCTTTAAATGGAGACTTTTTCTAAATACATTGGTCAATAGATTTTAGTCATGAGATAAGAGACATTTTATGTGATCTGAGTCCACGCAGGTTTCTGTGGTTACCTGGTTGCCTGACTATAACTCTGTTATCTGATTAGAGCAGAGAGTCTGGAGCAGGGAGTGACGTCACTCCATGGACGGGCAGTGCATTCAGAGAAAACTTATTATCTCTAACAAAATTAAAGATAAGCCATTGTTTTCAGTCCTCACAGCACATGTACCTTGTGTTTACTATAGATTAGATCTCCTGTACTTGTCAGCATAACAGCTCAGCTACTAACAGAGATGCTAGCTATGCTCAGCACCGCTATAGAACCACCCACAGCCTGAGTAGGCAGAGTGAGAGTAAAACTGTTTGTGACTCAGTGAAACAGCATGCTGAGAAAAACCTTTTAAAATTTTCTTTTCACATATTGTTATGCAATATCTGGGTATTATATGGATATTTTAAATACAATTTTATATAAGCTCCCCTATTCTATGTACATGACTTAATGGATCGTGTGTTTTACTTCCCCTCTGCGAGCTCCGATATCAGAAGTGAGAGGATCGCTTGATGGTTCTTCTTCTAGGCCAACTATGGCCTGAGAGGTGTAAGTGTTATCAGCAGGATAACTTGGTAGCTGCAAAAAATGGAACTCCCTAACCCCTAATTGCTGAAAAAGATTAGCTCATTATTCTTTCATATATTGCTCTTGTCATTGTCGGTCCAATCTTCTAAAATACTAAACTTTTAATTAGTATCATTAAAAACGTTTCCAAATTTATCGGTCTCAAAAAAGCATAATTTACAGAAACATCTGTGCCACAAATATCACTATAGAGTGATGGACAGACAGGGTAGAGGCATGGATTACGCCTCCTCTCCCCGCTCATACAATACGATCGTATTGTACGCCTGGGGAGATAAGTGACATGTCTATGTGATAAATAACGATGGTCTATAGGGCCAGTGGGCTGCCGCCCCCCGTGCCGCAGGAGTACGCGCCGATCAGCGCGAGCTCCCTAACACCCGGCGTAATTGCGGGGCGTACTGTACGCCCTGCAATTACACCATGTGGACATAGCCTAATAAATGTGCCCCATTGTATTCGTGAAGGGCACAGGATAAAATGTATCAAGACTGGCAGAAAAT
Organism: Phyllomedusa bahiana; assembly: GCA_025379985.1. Classification (NCBI taxonomy): domain Eukaryota; kingdom Metazoa; phylum Chordata; class Amphibia; order Anura; family Hylidae; genus Phyllomedusa; species Phyllomedusa bahiana. Next base: position 38,782 of record JAODAL010025221.1, read on the forward strand.
ATGCCTGTCTTAATGAGAAGTGTACAGGACTAAAACATGCCAAATTTATTAAAGGGGTTGTCTCGCTACAAAGAATAGCTTTCAAATTGTAGGGAACACAAAATAAAGACATTTTCCAAATATATTGCTTTGTTCCTCTGTTTTCCCTAAGGAGATGCAAGTGAATTTTATGACCTCCCTGGCTATTTCAGTTCCCTCAGTAACTGACCTGTAAACAATTCTCCCCCTGCTGTTTGTTCAATGAGATAACAGTGAGTGAAGTCATCACCAGGTCATGGCAGTGTCCCTGCTGCTGAGCAGTAAAAAGCTTGATTTATGTAAAATAAACAGAACTGTAATTAGGGCTTTTGTTTTGGGGATCAGATAAAGCCTTCTGAGAGCAGTTTGAAAAGCTGCTTAGCTAATCTGATCTAATTAGCAACTGAACGCAGGAGCTGTATGCAAATGAGTCAGACTGAACCAGGAAGTGACAGAGTATTTCATTCATGCATTCTGTGAAACTCTGTAGGGAGACAACTCCTTTAAGGCTTAATACATTTTGTGCTTCTTTCAGTGTGTGTGCGCCTGTCTTAAAAAAATATAAATAAGCCACCTGTGAACTGGAGTAGATTTCTGGCTTAACTCCACTTATCACCCAACACTTTAGTAAATTTGTCGCTATCAGGACTGCGCTACTGACCCTTTAAGGTTTTTTGTTGCAGCCTCAGCCAGGGTGCGACTTGGTGCTTTATGGGTTAAACACATGAGCCAGTCCCTGGCTGGGACAGGGGATTTAAACTTCATCCTGTCGGCCTGGCCCTGCTGGTGATTACTTCTGGTGTCCTAGCTGGTTGTGTTTTGTTGGTTCGCTGGATTTTGCCTTGTCTTTCTGGTTACTCTCTCGTCTTGTCCTTTGGTACTACGCATTCTTCTGGTTTGACATTGGCCCGTCTGACTATGCTATTTTTGTTATCTGTTTGCGCCTGTTTCCCGTTTGACTTTCATTTATCTTCTGTCTGTTTGTCACCCGTTTACTAAGGTATATTTTAGGAAGAGGTTTGTGTGCGGGGTCGCCCTTTTCGGGCAGGTGCTCTTCCTAGACAGGGCAAGTCAGGGTGAGATTAGGATTTTTGTGCTAAACTCCGCCCATATTTCAAAGATTTGCCAAGCTCCACGTAAAACTGCTCAAAAGTAGCAAATTTTTTCGCATTTCCCAAATTTGTCACCTTTTTACACCATAATAATGCAGCAAATTGCTTCACACATCTCACCCACAGAGAAGTTATCGCTCATAATATACAGTCAATGTTGTATAGTGTCGACACTTTATATATAGGTTTATTATGTTTGCATTATTTCATTTTTGCCTGTGTTTTATGCCTTTTCCGTGACATTTTGCCTCCAGGTTACAACTGAAAAACAAGCACTGGAGGCGGAGGAAGAGAAGGAGCGCCAAATGTTGGAATCGAAGGAAAAAGAAAGAATGAAACCCTCTCAGAGCAGCCAAAAAGGGGCAAAAAACAAATCGCCCAACAGGAAAAAAGGTGAGCACCCCTTAGTAGTGGTGGAAGTAAGTGCCCTAAATGCCCATCTGACTTCACCACTCATTTGTTTCAGATTTCTAACCATGGGCGTAACTATAGCTGTAGCAGCCCAGAGGTTTGGAGACCCAAGCAGATGCAAGAACATTGGGCCTTATGTATGAAAACTGTCTAGTAGTAAGACGGTCTTTGTTGCCCATAGCAACCAGTCAGAGCTCATTGCAACCAATCAGAGCCTGTAGCAACCAATCAGAGCTCAGCTTTCATTTCACATAGTGCTCTGGAAAAATAGAAGCTGAGCTCTGATTGGTGGCTATGGGCTCTGATTGGTTGCTATGGGCTCTGACTGGTTCGTATGGGCAACAAAGACCGTCTTACTACTAGACAGTTTTCATACATAAGGCCCAATGTTGTTTTTTGTAGGCATCAAGTAGTTGGTGGCTTTCTGCTCTCAAGCTCTGCTATGTGGGTTTCCTGATACATGGCGGTATTATTTATACTGCTGTTTTAGTTCCTTGTCATTAGGTGGTGGGGCAAATCTCATTTGGCTATGGGGCCCCATGAATTCTAGTTACGCCTTGTATGTTTCTGATTGAACATTGCAGGGTAAAATGGAAGGTTTTTCCTGGATTATGGGGTAGTGGACTGGACTGAGACCATTATGTATATACATTGGGGTTGGACGTCATGGAGGTTCCCACAGTCCATATAGAATACATTTTTTTACATTTGAGCACTAGAAGCTCAGCTCAGATCCCATTTTCCCAATATAGGAGCATGGTTTTCTGTTTCTGGCTCACAATTTTTTTGCCGCAGATTTTGCAGCAGTATTTTTAGAGCAAAACCAGGAATCGGTCAAAAACACAGAGGATGTTCAAGAACTTTCATTATACATTTTCTCTATGTAAGCTCCACTCCTAGTTTTGCCGTACAAATACTGCTGCAAAATATGCATAAAAAAACACCATGTGAACGCAGCAATATGGGGCCTTGTAGTGTTATAAGGTACGGCGATCACATGGGCATGGTGGCACCTCACAAGGTGCTGTGTGATGCCAGTAATGCAGAGAGCATACAACTTTAGATGACAACATGGGTATCTGAAGCTCCGGTCATGATAACCTTCCAACACAGGACATGAAAAAGATATCTTTCTGTTTGTTTGACTCTGTTATGGGGCACTATGATTTACGTTGTTATGGTAATAACGTGATAGACATTGTTATGGAGGTACTATGACTTACATTGTTATTTGGATAATGTGATAGACATTGTTATACGAAAAATGTGATTGACATAGTTATGGTGGAACTATGACTTACATTGTTATGGGGATATTGTGATAGACATTTTTATGGGATACTGTTATTGACATTGTTATGGTGGAACTATGACTTACATTGTTATGGGGATATACTGATTGACATTATTATGGGGCACTATGACTTACATTGTTATGGGGCTATTGTAATGGACATTGTTATGGAGGTACTTTGACTTACATTGTTATGTGTATAATGTGACATTGTTATGGGGGTACTGTGACATGACTTACATTGTTATGTGGATACTCTGACCTTGTTATGGGGCACTATGACTCACTTTGTTATGGGGATACAGTTATAGACATTTTTATGAGGGCACTATGACTTACATTGTTATGGGAATAACGTGACAGACATTGTTATGGAGGTACTATGACTTACATTGTTATGGGGTTACTGTGATAGACATTGTTATGGAGATACTGTGATAGACATTGTTATGGAGGTACTATGATTTACATTGTTATGTGGATAATGTGATAGACATTGTTATAGGAAAATTGTGATTGACATAGTTATGGTGGAACTATGACTTATATTGTTATGAGGATATTGTGATTGACATTGTTATGGGTTCACTATGACTTACATTGTTATGTGGATATTGTGATTGACATTGTTATGGTGGAACCATGACTTACATTATTATGGGGACATTGTGACTTACATTGTTATGGGGCTATTGTGATTGACGTTGTTATGGAGGTATTTTGACTTACACTGTTTAATGTGACATTGTTATGGGGGTACTATGACATGCCTTACATTGTTATGGGGATACAGTGATAGACATTTTTATGAGGGCACTATGACTTACATTATGTGGATAATGTGATAGACATTGTTATGGGAATACTGTGATTGACATTGTTATGGTGGAACCATGACTTGCATTATGACTTAAACTGTTATGTGGCTACTTTGATAGACATTGTTATGTAGATACTGTGATTGACATTATGGGGGCACTTTGACTTACATTGTTATGGGAATACTGTAATAGACATTGTTATGGGGGCACTATGACTTACATGGTTATGGGGATACTGTGATAGACATTGCTATGGTGGCACTATGACTAACAGTGTTATGGGGGCATTGTGACTTACATTGTTATGGGGATACTGGGGGGATAGCTGACATAGCTGTGGGGAAATTGGGGGGTGGCATGTCAAAAGGACGTCATGGCAGCATTGTTATGGTAATCCAGACTGGAGATTATACCCTAAGGGCTCATACGTACGTGTAGTAACTGCTAGGGGAATAGCGGTAGACACCGACGCTCTGACAGTGCTGAAACGGTGGCCACAGGAGAGGGCAGTACAGGTTCATATTTTTATTTTAATGCAGTCACAAGGCAGTAGTTAGTTTTTCAGAGATCTTGGAAAACCCTTTTAACTTTAAAGGAGTGTTCCCACCATAGACTTTGATGGTATGTCGATGGGATATGCTATCACAGTCTGAGTGCAGCTCCCACCTCTGTGATCTGCACCTCTCTTGGGAACAGGACCCTGAAAGTGTGGGCTCACAATGGAGACTTGGCCGCCCTTGCTCACGATTCTCCATTCTATTCTATGGGAGTTCTGAGTACAGGTGAGCAGTGTCTTGAAGCTTCAAGGGGCGCACTTCCAATATAGGTGTGGCACCCACACCTTTCAGAATTTGATGGCATATCTTATCAATATGTTACCAATGTCTATGGTGGGGATAACTCTATAAGGGTTTATACATAAGATCAGTCGTGCTGATCTGTCATGCATGAGTGTCACATTGGATAGAGGTTTCCTGACTTGTAGAGTTAGGGTATGATCTCCATCCATGGTTTGTATATCTGTTCTTTATTTCAGGGGGGAAATCGCCAGGGCCTGCAGCCCCCTCACCTGCACCCACAACCATAGAGGACAACACAGAGCTGCAGAAGAAGCAAGAATGTAAAATGAAGATGAAACAGGAATATCTTGCTGCTCTTGAATGTGAAGGTTGGTGCTGCTAACATCATCCATACACAGCGGTGTGCCTGAGCACAGGGCAGGTGTGGGAAAATACTGCAAAGTAAGATAGAAGTGTTTCTTGTATGCTTTTATTAATTAACACAATGCAAAGGGAGTAAAAAAAAAGGGGGAATATACACAGTCCAGTCACATTATTATGATCACTTTCTACTTCCAGCGTCGGCAGCGCAAAGCTCATGAAGAAATTCATGTGTGGTGCACTGGCTTGGTGGGTACAAAAAGTGTGTGATAGGCTCCCTGCACACATATCATTGCTGTCATGGGTAAAAGAGGGGATCTATCAGAGCCTGAGAATTATTGGCCTTCGGGTGCAGGGTGGTTGTATTTCTGAAACTGCGCCCCGGAGACAGATGTCATTACACCTCTGCTAACCCTACTGTGTATTAGGCCCCAGAGCAGACGGATGTCACTGCACCTCTGGCTAAATAGCTCCTACTGTGTATAGGGGGACCCTGAGAAGAAGATCAGATGTCACTGCACCTCTGCTAACCCTACTGTGTATTAGGCCCCGGAGCAGACGAATGTCCCTGCACCTCTGCTAACCCTACTGTGTATAGGGCCCCGGAGCAGACAGACATTCACTGAACTCTGCTAAACCCTACTGTGTATAGGGCCCGGAGCAGACCAGATAATCACGGCACCTCTTGCTAACCCTACTGTGTTATAGGGCCCCGGAGCAGACAGATATCACTGCACCTCTGTAAAACCCTACTGTGTATGGGGCCATAAAGAGCAGCGGATGTCCACTTGCACCTCTGCTAACCCTACTGTGTATGGGACCACAGAGCAGCAGATGTAACTGCACCTTCCTAACCCTACTGTGTATGGGGCACCGGAGAAGACGGATGTCACTGCACCTATGTAACCCTACGTTTATGGGGCCACGGAGCAGAACGGATGGTCCTGCTCCTTGCTAACACTTACTGTGTATGGGCCCCAGAGCGACGGATGTCCTGAACCTCAGCCTTAACCTACTGTTATGGGGCCATGGAGCAGTCGGATGTCACTCGCAACTCTGCTAACCCTACTGTGTATGGGACCCTGAGCTGGACTGATGTAACTGCCCTCTCCGTAACCCTACTGTGTATGGGCCATGGAGAAGAACAGATGTCACTGCACCTCTTGCTATCCCTGCTTTGTATGGGGGCCCCGGAGCAGATGGTGTCCTTGCACTCTGCTAACCCTACTGTGTATAGGGCCCCGGAGCAGGACAGATAATCACTGCACCTCTGCTAACCCTACTGTGTATGGGGCCCCAGAGCAGAGGATGTCACTGCACCTCTGCTAACCCTACTGTGTATGGGGGACCCAGAGGCAGACTGAGGTGAATGCACTCTCCAACCCTACTGTGTATGGGGCCCAGAGAAGACGGGATGTCACTGCACCTCTGCTATACCCTACTGTGTATGGGGGCCCCGGAAGAAGACGGATGTCCACTGCACCTCTGCTTAACCCATACTGTATTTGGGGCCACCGGAGCAGAAGGATGTCAATGCACCTCTGCAAACCCTACTGTGTATGGGGCCCAGGAGCAGATGGATGTCATGCACCTCTGCTATCCCTATGAATGTATGGGGTGGCCCCGGAGAAGACGGATGTCACTGCACTCTGCTAACCTACTGTGTATGGGCCCCGGAGGCAGACGGAGGTCACTACACTCTGCTAACCCTTACTGTGTATGGGGCCCGGGAGCTGGACAAGATGTCACTGCACCTCTGCTTAACCTACTGTGTTTGGGGCCCCGGAGCAGGAACGGATGTCACTGCACCTCTCTGCTATCCATACTGTGTATGGGGCCCCGGACTCAGACAGATGTTCACTGCACCTCTGCTAACCCTATGTGTATGGGGCCCCCGGAGCAGACAGATGTCACTGCCCTCTGCTAACCCTACTGTGGTTGGGGCCGGAGCAGATGGATGTCACTGACACCTCTTCTAACGCTATGTGTATGGGGCCCCAGAGAAAGAGGATGTCACTGACCTCTGCTAACCCTATGTATATGGGGCCACGGAGCAGACGGATGTCACTGCACCTCTGCTATCCTTATGTGTATTGGGCCCCAGAGGCAGACGGATGTCACTGCACCCTGTAACCCTGCTTTGTATGGGGCACGGAAGCAGATGGATGCCCTGCACCTCTTGCTAACCTACTGTGTATTAGGGCCCTGGAGCAGACAGGAGATCAACTGCACCATGCTAACCATATGTTGTATGGCGCACCAGAGCAGACGGATGTCACTGCACCTCTGCTAAACCCTACTGTGTATGGAAACCCGGAGCAGACAGAGCGACTGCAACCTCCTACTAACCTATTGTGTATGGGGCCCCAGAAGAAGACTGTTGTCTCTGGCACCTCTGCTAACCCTATGTGTTTGGGCCCCGGAGAGTAGGATGTCACCTGCAAATCTGCAAAACCCTATGTTGTATGGGGACCCGGAGCAGACGGATGTCACTTGCACTCTCTGCTAACCCTACTGTATATGGGACCCAGAGCAGTCAGGATGTTAACTGCACCTCTGGCTAACCCTACTTTGTATGGGGTTTCTGCGAGCAGACAGTTGTCACTGTACCTCTGCTAAACCCTACCTGTGTATGGGGGCCCCGTGAGCAGACGGATGTTCACTGCACCTCTGCAATACCCTGCTGTGTATGGGGCCGGAAACAGGACGGATGTCACTGCACCTATGCTAACCCTACTGTGTATGGGGCCCGGAGTTGATGGATGTCCATGACCTCTGCTAACCCTAATGTGTATGGGCACTGGAATGCAGATTGGATGTCCACGTGCAACCTCTGCTAACCCTACTGTGTATTGGGCCGGTACGACGGATGTCACAGGACCTCTGCTAACCCTACTGTGTATGGGGCCCCCGGAGCAGAATTGGATGACCACACACCTATACTCACAAGTTTTGCATCAGCAAGAAAAGGCTTCAATTTTCACAGCAGTATCATCAAAGGGTTGTTTTTTCTGATGAGTCACTTTTCCTGCTTCATCGAATAGATATTCAATAAATTATTCAAATACCGATTGGATATTAGCTGCGGCTCATAATAATGTGACTCAACTGTGTCAAATCAGTATTTGGTGTGACCACCCTTTGTCTTTAGGGTCCTAGAAGTGGCCCCCACAGTGCCTCTGATCTCAGTCTGTTCTTTCTGGGATTACATGAAGAGACAGAAGGATCTGAGCAGCTACATCCATAGAAGATGTGTACTAGGTTCTCCAAGATGTTTGGAGCAATCTCCCAACAAACTTCCTTCAAAGCCTGTGTGTGTGTGTCTTGAAGTAAAGGCAAAGGGCGGTTACACTGGTAATTGCTTATTCACTTTGCATTTTGTTAATTGATAAAACATAAAATATGTACACTGCTATTTTTCACAGCAGTCTTACTTTACAGCATTTTTCCACACCTGCACACCTTCTGTCCTTTTGACAGAAAAATATTGCTACATGCAGCTCTTTTTGTGACACAATCAAAGGAGGCTCCAACACGGAGTTAAATTGTACCTTTCAGATGATTTATGCTGCCCAATCTGAGAGCAGGATGTGATAGAGGGAGAGAAGCTGAGCTCTGCAATATGTAGGTTTATATGATTTGGGGCTGGATTCTTGAGTAAAAGCCAATGAATCCTGAGATGACTGTTTAAGAAACAATGAGAGTCCTGCTTACCCTGCCTACATATAGTGATTTATAGATTTTCCTTGGTCAGTGTGTGTACAAAGCATACTGTCAATCACTATGTATGGGCGGATTCAGGGCTTTCTCTCTAAAGAATCCTGACAGGATTTACTGTGCCGTTTCCCCTCTTTATCATATCCTGGTTTTAGTTAGGGTAACATAAACCTCCCGAGAGGTTCAATTTAAACCTGAGTGCGTCTTTTAGTCTGGAAAATATGGTGAGCCACAACCTTCCCTCATTCGTGATACTCTAGTTCTTTACTACAATGTGGACACCTGGGAGCTGCTCACCTGGGTCACATACAGTGGCTGAAATATAGTGAGTATTAGACACGTCACAAACTTTCTACGTAAATATAATTTTAAGGCCGTGTTCACACGGCTTATTCCCGACGGATTTGTGAGCCGTATTGAGCTCACAAAGATCGCGTGAATAAGGGCGGGACGGGGGCGGGGCGGAGGCGCGGCAGGGGGCGCGCTCCGGCCCCACTGGACAATTGCATTGTTGAGGCGCTGTACGCGCCATAAATAAAGTGCATGTCCACTTTTTCCCCCCGAGGCGGATTCGCGTTTGCGGGGAGGGAGGAGCGACGGATTCCACTGTTCTATATGAGAGCAGTGGATTACCGTAATTGCTGCCGCGGTGATTGGCCGTACTGCAGTGCCAAAATCCGGGCACAGTCGGCGCCAATCCGCGGCAAAATATGCCGTATTTTGTGTGATGTTGTGGAACGAGGCCTAGGGTGCTATTGACATTAAATTCTTACCAGATGTAGAAGAAATCAAACTGAATATGTCCACAAATGAAGCTATGTGAAATAATGAGAAAATGACACAGGGAAATATTGAACACATGAAGAAACAGAAGTACAAAAAGCGTTGTAAAATCATGACACCAGCTGAAATGAACAGTAATTAGAAAAAAGCATGTTCTCCATGCAAAACTCCATTGCTGAACAAAAGTAGGTTCAAGCATATTTAAAGTTTGCTCAAAAACATTCATACAAGCCTGTGAAATACTGGGAGAATATAGTGCGGTCAGATTAGACCAAAATTGAACTCTGGATGCCATAATACACACCATGTTTGGAGGTCAAAAGACGCTGCACATCACCCCAAAACACCAACAGTGAAGTTTAGAGGTGGGAATATCATGGTATTTTCAGCCAATGGCACTGGCAAAGTTCATATAATTGGAAGAAGGATGAATGGACAAATGTACTGAGACATTCTATATACAAATTGCTTGTTCAGCTGATGGCCTAAAAGAAGATGTCTCATTACCAACGTACCACACGAGAAACATCTCATGATGGGTAAAACCAGTGCACTGTGTCATGACCTTCACAACCTTATTTTTCCAAAACATACTGATTGCATTGATTATAGAAGAATTTCTAAACTACTGAAGATTCTAGTGAGCACTGTTGAAAAAACATATAATTTTACCATAAACTGGCCGCAGCCAGGTGCACCCCGCAAGATTTCAGACAGAGGAGGGAAAAGAATTATCAAAAAATTGTCCAAAAGTAAGGACACCCGGGGAGAATACAGAAAGACCGGAATCACAAGTACAACATAAGTAATCACTCACCCCCCCATGGCCCGATGCACCTCTCCATGCAAGACGCCATTACTGAACAAAAGCATGTTCAAACGTATTTAAAGTTTGCTCAACAACATTTCGACAAGCCTGTGAAATACTGGGAGAATATAGTGCGGTCAGATGAGACCAACATTGAACTCTGATGCCATAATGCACACCATGTTTGGAGGCCAAAAGACGCTGATTAACCTCAAAAGCCCCAAACCCTTAAAGGGGTTTAGAGGTCGAAAAACGGGGGCGGGGGGCTGTATTTTCAAAACCCGGCACGGGCAAATTTCCATATAATTGGGGGAGGGTTTAACGACAAATATACGGAGACACTTTTGACAAAAATCGTTTTTTTAAAGATGAAACGAGGGTGGACATGTCAGCAAACAAAAACCCAAACCCCAAAAGGGAAATTTTTTAAATTTGTTTTTCCAGAAAACAGGAATAAACCCGGGCTAGAATGGCCGAGCCAATCCCCTGAGCTAATCCAATAGAAAATCTATTAAAAAAAACTAAAGCTCAGGGGTTAAAGAAGGGGGGCCCCACAAAGCTTCAGGTTTTGGGGGAAGAGTTTTTCAGGAGAATGGTCAGACTCCCCCTGAGCAACGCAGGCGACAATATCTCCATACGGAGGCGCCCATCATAAACAAAGGCTTTTGTACCAAGTATTAAATACATTTCTTTCAGCGTGTTCAATATTTTTTCCCCCTTTTCCCCTTTCTCATTTTTAATACATAATTTTGACATCAAGGGTTTTTGATTTAAATTTGCCCCTATGGCAATGACACCTTTTTGAAAAAATTTTACTAAAAAAAACATTTTTAACATGTTCAATAAGTTTTTCCCCCACTGCTGTAGGGGTTCCTGATGTTAAATTTTGGGTGTTTCCCAGTTTTGGTTGGGGTTTGGGTTTTCAACCCAAATTTCCGAAAAATTGCAGGCAGAGGCGGGAAAATTTTGTGAATAAAATAAACCACCCTTTTTACAGATGGGAAATTGGAAGTGTACCCTTCATTGATCACACACCCCCTTTTTTTTCTGGTGTTTGGGTTGCACATGATCCCGCCTTTACTGCCCAAATTTTTCAAATTCCAGGTTTGGACCGGCCCTGCAAAAATTTTGACTTGAAACACACTGTTTAAAAACTGGACCTTTTTTACTAAAGTTTTCTATTTTCAATTTATTTTTTTTCAAGGAGTCCGTTTAACCCAACTGGAAATTAAAAAGCCAAAGCCTTAGAAATGGGGCCAGGAGATTGTTTACCAAAAGCCGAGCAAGCGTATAAGGACATGGAGATGTGTCTGGGGGACATTTTTTTAGCAGAGATGTCCCAAGGGGGAAAACGTTTTTTCCCAAGGGAAAAGAGCCCTAAAGTCATTTATACTGTTAGGTACTGATGTGATATCCTGGGGGGACTGGGTTTGGGTTTACATGGAATCCCCCCCATATCACCCCCAGGGGCCTGGGGGACTGTTTTGGGGACTTTATGAGATTCCTTTAGGAAATTTGGGGACGATGAGTATCCTGGAGGACGCTGGGTAATATGAGATAACCCGGGGGACTGCTGGTAATGAAGATAAACCTGGAGGACTGCTGGGTTTAAAAAATTTAATAACCGGAGGGCTTTGGGGGAAAGATGAGAAAACCGGAGGACTGCTGGGTTAAAAGATGAGATATCCTGGAGGAAATGTTGGGGGATGGAAAACCAGAGTAGTCATCCGGCCAAGTATTTGGGGGCGGGAATTTTGGTCAAATATTCAGTACAGGGGGAGTCCCAAAAGTCCCAGGGGCAAAACCCTTTTAATTTTCCGAAATGAAAGGGGACAAAAACTTATCTGAATACCCCAACAAGTAAGGGTGATGGCTTTTATTTTTATAAAGGGGGGAAAATGCGCCCAAAATTTTTTTTTCTTATTAAATCAAGCCCCTTATTTCCCTATGCCTTTTTTCCCCTCAGGCTGTTTTTAAATTTTCCTGATTTTAATTTCTCTATATATGGAAATTTTGGGGAAGACATTCTTTCTTGCAAATGCTTTTAAAAGCATTCCCGAGAGATACCCCTTTCCCGCAGCTTTTATGCACAAGGATTCCCTTTAAAACAGATTTTTTCCCCCTAACTTGTATAGGAGGTTTTCACTGTGAAGGGAGGGGGGAGGGGAACTGTGACCTCTTTCCCCTTGTGACTGGTGGATCCCCGTGTTAACTGTACACAATTTGGGGTCTCCTTTCACTTTACCCTGCTTTTACTGATAATGAGCACACTGCTGAAAAGCTCTCTAAAAACAAAACCGGAAGATCCCGACAAATTTTTACAAAAACAAAAACGTTTGATTTCCCCAAAAAAGGGAAATTTAAAAAAATTTTCTTGGGAACTTTATTTGCCCCTTTAAAAACCAGGTTTTAACGAAATACAAACGGGAAAAGCATAAATAGCAGTAGCCATGATGAAGGGTCACGTACCCCAAACGCGCGCCTTTTGGTTAGGGGGCTACTGCTATTTACTGGGATTCCCTTTGTATTTCTATACCTGGATTTTTAAAAAAACGAAAAATTGCAAAAAAAATACTATTTTAATATTCCCTAAAATGCGGATTCATGAATTCCGGGCACCCAAACGGCTCACACGTTTTGGTTTGTATCTACATTGAATTTTGGGATTGCACCCGGAAAACCGGGGGTGTGAAGTGCATTTGGAAATAAGGTTTAGGGTGTTGTTCAATCTGTTTTTCCCCAGACGATTTTTAGGCCAAATGGGCCCAAAATAAAACGAAGGACTTAAGAATTATTAAATAAAATACGAAAGTGACTGGAAAATTAAAAAAAAAATAACCAAAAATTCCACAAATGTTTTTAACATAAAAATGTGAGTTTAAAAAATAAGTCATTTTTTATGACACATTCCCCCTTTAAAAACTATGTCTGCTGCCCTTAAAATTTTCAAAAAACTGTTGTAGTTTAAAAGTTATCAACACAAAGGGCGACATGTATGATCGGGCTTTACGCCTGTTTTTTGGTGTATACTGCGCCTCCCAGCCCGAATCCCGCTGTCGGACTCAGATGGGTGTTAGGCCCCAGCGTCGCCCATTTTTCAGCTGCGCCCCGCAAGAAGGGGCGGGAAAAGGGCGCGGGGGTGGGCGCGTGTAGGCGTTCCGGGGGGGGAACGCGGCTCGCTCGAAAACTCCGAGGCATGTACGATGGGGAGTCGGGCAAAGCGAGGTGCAGTGCAGCGCTCGGGCAGCTCCGACAAGCAGACCTGTTTAAATTTTGGTCCTACATCCTCGCGGCCGAGGCGAAGTGAAGCAGGATCTGAACATGCGAGGAAGCAGATAGAAGATTGCGACAGAAATCTCGGCGCTGCGCTCCGTGCAGCAGGAGTATGATTCAGAAAAAATCGCCTTTATAAAGGCGGAAAACATTGTCAGAAAAGAGCTGAACGTAAAAAATAAACATAATTTAAAAAAAAATCACTTTCCAAAACTCTAGCACGGCGCAATATCAAGAATTAGGATATTGGAAATTGCCGGGAAATACGGTAATTCAAATTCTGAAAGCTTTTTCCATTGGCCCGGGCAGAAACCGGCCAATCAGAATAGAGCGACAGGGAAAACCATTAAAACCTATGGAGAACTAATTGACCAATCAGAATCAACGGCGGGATAGTTCAAAATAAGTAAAAAGGCAGAAAAGAGCGATTGCTGAGCTAGCGGGGGCTTGGCCCTACCCCAAGCCAATCATACGCGAGCTACTTCTCCCCATTGGTATTCTATGGAGAGATGGCGCAATGCAATCTCGGCCTCAGCGCCGTGCGGCATGGAGTATGAAAAAAAAAATCATTTTATTAATGTAAAATAACAGATAAAGAGCTAAAACCTTCAAATAAAAATAAAGCAAATTAAATCCCTAACAACGCGTTTGTCGCCGATGACCGGGGCGCTACATAGTAATTTGCAATAGAGAAATTGCCGGGAAAACATAATTCAAATTGTTTAAGCTATTCTAAATGGTCGGATAAGCCAGCCAATCAGAAAAGGAGCGCAAAGACCTATTATACCTAGGAGAATTTTGACCAATCAATAGGAGCAACAAAGCCCCATTATGTCCTTTTGGAAAGTTTGGACCAATCAAATAGAGCGACTTGGCCCTTTCCAACCTAGAAGAGTTTTAAACCAATCAGAATAGACGACAAAGCCCATTATATCCTATGGAGAATTGGACCAATCAAAATCAAAGGCTGGGCATTCAAAAAAACAGTAAAAAATACAGAAAAGAGCTGATTGGCTAGCAAGCGGGGGCTTGGCTATCCACCAATCAGAGCGTAGAGCTACTTCTCCCATTGTAGTCTATGGAGAGTTCGGCGCACTGAAATCTGGGCCGCTCAGCGCCGTGCGGCATGAAGTATTAATAACAAAAATCATTTTGATTAAGTGTAAAACATTATCACATAAAGAGCTAAAACCTTATGTAAAAATAAATCAGTTTAAATCCCGAACAACGCGTTTGTCGCCGAAAACGCGCTACATAGGAATTCCCAATAGAGAGATCGCCGGGAAATACAGTAATAAAAATTTGTTTAAGCCTTCTTTGGTCCGCATAAACCAGCCAACAGAATAGGACGACAGTGGCCCATTATATATCCTAGGAGGAGAAATTGACAATCAGAATAGGAGCACAGGGACCCATTCTAACCTATGGGAGAAAAATTTGACCAATCATTATTCAAAGGCGGGACCTTTCAAAAATACAGTAAAAGGCAGAAACAAGCGATTGGGTTTTGAAGCGGCGGGGGCTCGTCCAGCTTAAGCCAATCAGAGCGCGAGCTACTTTCTCATAGAGTTCTATGGGGAAAAGAAAACCAGAGCGAGCTCGGGTGATTGGCTAATTAAAAGAGGCGCGTTTTTTGGGACCAAGGGGGAAAAGCGAGCGACGCTCCTATGGGTTTTTCTAATGCAATCTGAAATCAAACTGTACATGGCCAAATCAAATGAAAACTACAGAAGTTGTCCCGATGTTTTGTATAAAATGAATAATAATATGGGGGTAACGAAAAAAATATATTAATTCAATAAAATCATGTTTATTTCTTTATTTTCATTATCCAAGGATCAATAGTATGGGTGCAACGAAAATAAAGAAATAAACCTGATTTTATTGATTTAATATTTTTTTTTCGTTACCGCCATATTATCTTTCGTTTTATATACACATCGGTACAACTTCTGTAAGTCTTATCAGTTGATTTGGGCCCCATGTACGTTTTTTTCAGATTGCATTAGAAAACCCATAGGACGTCGCTCGCTCTCCCCATTTCCAAATAACCGCGCTTCTTTTAAATTAGCCAATCACAAACAGAGCTCGCTCAGAATTTCTTTTCCCCATAGAACTCTATGAGAAAGTAGCCTGCGCTCTGATTGGCTAAGCTGGACGAGCCCCCGCCGCTTCAACCAATCAGCTCGTTTCTGCCTTTTTACTGTATTTTGAACTGTCCCGCCTTTTTTATTCTGATTGGTCAATAGTTCTCCACAGGATATAATGGGACTTTGTCGCTCCTATTCTGATTGGTTAATACTCCTTCATAGGTTAGAATGGGCCACTGTCGCTCCTATTCTGATTGGTCCAAACTTCTCCATAGGATATAAGGGGTCTTTGTCGCTCCTATTCTGATTGGCTGGTTTCTGCCGACCAATAGAATAGCTTTCAGAATTTAAATTACTGTATTTCCCGCAATTCTCTCTATTGCAATTCCCTATGTAGCGCCGGTCTCGGCGACAAACACGTTGTTAAGGATTTAAGTGCTTTATTTTTATAAAAGGGTTTTCCCAGCTCTTTATCTGATAATTTTTACACTTAATAAAACTGATTTTTTTATTCATACTCCATGCCGCACGTGCTGACGCCGAGATTGCATTGCGCCGAACTCTCCCATAGACTACAATGGGAGAAAGTACTCGCGTTCTGATTTGCCTGGAAAAGCCAAGCCCCCGCTAGCTCAGCCAATCAGCTCTATTCTGCCTTTTTACTGAAATTTTGAACGGGTCCCGCCTTTGATCTGATTTGGTCAAAGTTCTCCATAGGTTTTAATGGGTTCCTCTGTCGCTCCTATTCTGATTGGTCAATAGTTTTTTCCATAGGAATTAAAATAGGTCTCGTCGCTCCTATTCTAAATTGGCTGGGATAGCCAAGCCCCCGCTAGCTTCAACCAATCAGCTCTTTTCTTCTTGCATTTTTACTGTTTTTTTGAACTATCCCGCCTTTGTTTTTTGATTGGTTCAAACTTCTCCATAGGCTATAAGGGGTCTTGCCCCGCTCCTATTCTGATTGCTGAGCTAGCCAAGCCCCCGCAAAGCTCAGCCAATCAGCTCTATTCTGCCTTTTTAATGTATTTTGAACTGCCCCCGCCCTTTGATTCTGATTGGTCAATATTTTCTCCATAGGTTTTTAATGGGTCTCTGTCGCTCCTATTCTGATTGGTCCAATAGTTCTCCATAGAAATAATAGGTCTCTTCGCTCCTATTCTGATTGGGCTGGATAGCCAAGCCCCGCTAGCTCAACCAATCAGCTCTTTTCTGCATTTTTCTTTATTTTGAGAACTATCCCGCCTTTGATTTGATTGGTTCAAACTTCTCCATAGCTATAAGGGTCTTTGTCCTCCATTCTGATTGGCTGGATAGCCAACCCCCCGCAGCTCACAATCAGCTCTATTCTGCCTTTTTACTGTTTTTTGAACTGTCTCGCCTTTGATTCTGTTTGGGGCCCAATAGTTCCTATGGGGTTTTTAAGGGTCACGTCCTCCTATTCTGATTGGCCGGTTTTCCCAAACCAAGGGAAATAGTTTTTCAAATTAAATACGATTCCCGGCAATTTCCAATATCCAAATTTTCTTGAATTGGGATTTTTGGGAAAGTGATTTTTTTTTTAAGTTTTTTTTATTTTTGGGGTTTTGGGCTCTTTTCGAAAAATTTTTTTTCCGCCTTTAAAAAGGCATTTTTGATTCAACTCGCACCGCATGTGGAAGATTTCTCGCTGTTTTCCAGCCTGTCCTCGCATCGGAACAATTTTCGGCGCAGTCCCGCACAGCACCTAAGTCCCCCGCACTGCACCCCACACACTGGCGAGGCGCGCGGACTTTTTCCCTGCATGTATGAGTGCGCTACCTCCGGCGCGAATCTTTGGCGCAGCCCGCAAATGTGCCTCAGTCCCCGCAGTGCCTTCCCCACACACTGGCGAGGCGCGGCGGACTTTTCCCCCCAGTATGAGTTTCACTACCTTCGGCCAGCGAATCTCAGGCGCAGCGCCGCACTGTGCCAAAGTCCCGC
Source organism: Phyllomedusa bahiana (assembly GCA_025379985.1). NCBI lineage: Eukaryota > Metazoa > Chordata > Amphibia > Anura > Hylidae > Phyllomedusa > Phyllomedusa bahiana. The sequence goes on from JAODAL010025221.1 coordinate 56,228, forward strand.
ACTGCGCCTAACACACTGGCGAGGCGCGACGGACTTTTCCCCGCATGTATGAGTGCACTACCTCGGCCGGCGAATCTCAGGCGCAGCGCCGCACTGCGCCCCAAAATCCCGCACTGGGGCCTAACACACTGGCGAGGCCGGCAGACTTTAACAACCGCATGTATAGCGTGCCCCGAACCCCCGACATAAATCAGCGCAATTCGCCGGAAAACTAGCGGAAAAGCGTGCCCCGACCCGGCGAGCTTCATACATGTCGCCCAAAGTTCTCATGTGGGTTCATAATGATTGGATCCAGCGCCTTCAGCTTTTTATTCAGCACCATGGACAACACATTGAACACCTCAAATAGCTGTTGTTATAACTTTCTGTGTTGATAACTTTTAATCCACAAAGATATTGCAAATCTGATTGTGGCATTTGATTTCTGAGACAATTCCAGTCTTCTTTGATAGGCTTCATGACCACCTTCCCATTGGAAAAACTTGCCCTTGATCCAAAATGGCGACTTTCAAGATGGCGGCCATGTTACGGACATAGCCTAAAATATAGGCCCCTGCGTTCATCACAGGCAATTCTTTTTGTCAAATATATATATTGATATGGTATTTCTCTATAACTTACTTATACATACATGCTGTGAAAAAAATATTTGCTCCTCCCACTCCTCAAGCAATAAATGTCTCACCCATTGATTACACTTCTCTCCTTATACACTCGTCAACGTTGAAATTTCAACACCAAGAAGAATAAGCCTTGAATTTTGGAAGTCACGTGATGAATAGTATGCTTATGATATGCAAATGATTAAAACATGGAAAAACATCTGGATTTATTCAGTATGGAGAATGTATGAGCGCCATACTCAGGAATCTCCGCACTTCTGCGCCTCGGCCTCAGTGAGGTTACTAATGGTTGTATGAGGAAGGTTCTGCCACTCTGAATGCACTTAGGCAAATCATCAGGATCGGCTGTTGGCGGCTCCTGACCAATGATGTCTCAGATGTGCCCGATGGGTGACAAGTCCATAGACTCTGCCATGGTAGCACATTTAGGCCACAAAGGCTTCTCACAGTAGGAACCTGGTGTTGTCCTGTTGAAAAATGCCCGCACCACTGGATCCACCATGACCAAATGAATGTAACACAGAGCTGTTAGTGACCTGAAATGAAGCCTAGAGGGATCCGGCTACTGTACATAGATAGAATGATCATGTGATTCTTAATACGTAGAAGATATCAAATTGTTACTTCCTGTTAATAAATCAGTTAATAAACCCAGACGGAACGTGTGGGTTGTATCTCTCGAGCTCCGGCTGTCGACAGCTGTAATAATAATATAATTCGTAGGAGACATTTAATTGGATAAAGGAGTAGTGGAAAAATACTTCTACCCCTAATTTATCATTTTGACAATCCCACCCCACAGCATAATGCTGGGAGTAGGGCCGGTGTGACATTCTCATGTGAAGGCTTGTTCTTGGCGTTGCCCTCGTGGTCTATAAACCAATCTCTGGTTATCATTGCAACAGGACTCATCACTGAAGAGGATAGCCCTCCATTGCCGTCTTTCTGTGCACCATGATAGCCGTTGAGAGCGGTGGAGGCCAATTATTCACCTGTAGATGGATGTCTGGCTCATAGCCCAATGTCATACAGATGCTTTCTTGTGGTTTGTGTGGACACTGTTTTCCGCCCTTGGCTTGGGATCTCTCTTGCAGTGCCGAATAGATCACTATTCGTCATTCTTCCAACCACACGATCCGTCCGTGCAGTGGTTCTCCTCCGCGACTCTCTTACTGTCATTCCAGTTCTTCAGTGTTCTCCCAAACACCGGGACACACAACATTGTACAGCACTGACATAGGTCTAGGTGCACAGTGATCTCCGGAAGTAATAAACCAAGGTCTCATTTCAAGAATTCTTTCTCTCTCCATTTGTACCAAGTGGCAATAATTGGCGTATCGAGGCACAGGAGGCATCACGCAATCATTCCGCACCACCTGATCTGATACTTGAGGTTTCTTGTGGCTGGAAATTACTTTGCTTTCAGTCCAGCTTTTTTGCCCAACATGCCACAGATTGGAGCAAAGTGGTTAAAGGGGTTTTCTCATCATGCTGTTTCAGAATCACAGGCAGCTTCAGACTCGCACTGCCAGGTTAGGCTGCAGGTGGTTTTATAGCAGTGATTAGCATATTTAGCTCCTCTATGACTAGCTGAGCCATTACAGTAACATAAGTACAGGCAATTTAATCTGTAGTAAACAGCTACAGGGCTCCAAGCAGTGAAAAACAAGTGATTAAGAGATTAAGGGCAACATGTATGTACGGGGCTGCGGCAAAAATCTGGCGTCGTTTCACCCAGAAAACTGATGCAGCCCTGTTCGCTATATTTTTAATCAGACGCACTCCAGTATCAGGCGCATAACAGAGCAACCGTGGCACTTTGTAATGCGCCTGAGATCGGGGGGCGTGCTGAAGGCATCGCATTACAACCGTACAAAGCTACACATTTATAGTTTCAGTACAGTAAATCCAGGCGCATTATTGCTGGAACAGGTAGGGAACTTTAAAAGTGGTTTACCTGAGCCAGAATTGTCGCTTAATAGCTAGAAAGCGCTAAATCTATGACCCGCAGTAGAACAGATTCATACATTCAGGTGCATTCTACACTACTAATGCGTGCACAAAAATGGTGTCGGGGCGCCAAAAATCATACATGTCACCCTAAGACTCTTCTCCCTCTGACAATGGTGACGTCGCTACCTGCTCTATGTCTAATTAGGAAGGTAACCTAGAGACATTTGTGTGCACTGAGTGCAGATAAAGTCTCTCTTATCGGG